>JALLBB010000438.1:0-15426 GCA_036939735.1 Discostella stelligera | reverse complement strand
GCCCGTTCCACGCGGCGGGTCTTCGCAGGCACACGAGCGTCATTATTTATAGAATTTCCCACATTGCTCTAATGAAGTGGAAGAGTTCAGAATTATTTTGTGAGGGAATGAAGATTCTAGCCCACCATCATCATTATCCCGTCACTATCTATCCGCGCAACCCCATTGCATTGACTCTTCTATGCGTCGAGCAACAGCAACGAATAATAAGGTAGTACGCGCCATTATTTGCCGTTTCAGTTCCAATAATTGCAATTATTGTTGTCGTCAACCCATCAACAACAGATCGATAACTCGATTAGTATTGTTCGCAGGAAGACAGTCTAGCTCGACGATACAAATCCCATTAAATTTTACACGCTCTGCTTCATTCACCACTGCAGTCAACAACGACGACAACATGTCCAACGGCCGCAGTCCAGTCTTGGAAAACCCCGGCGACAGTGGGAGTGCCGCCAAAGACGTAAAAGTACCCGACGGACATGAACTCATCGCCGAGGGAACCATCACCATGCTCTATCCCAAATCGGAAAATTCCGTTTTTTACAACCCGGTACAAGTCCAAAATCGAGATTTGTCCATACTCATGATTGGAATGTATGCCGAACGTAGGATGGAACAAATTTGGGTTACCAAGAAACGCAAGGAGGTGCGAAAGAAGATGATGAAAATGACCGACGATACGTCATTATTGAAGGGTGACAATCGTAATGCGTCAAAGAATAATAGGAACGAAACGAAGGAAGAACGAAAGGCGCGATTGGCCAAATTTGAACGAGAGCTTGAGGCGCGAGTGGCGCTGGAGAAATCCACCGTTGATTTTACCAAGCTCACTCGAGAATCCTCTGCCTGCGCTTCCTTGTCGACGGCTGACAACCACTGCGCTTCTTCTTCCCAAGACGAAAAGATAAACGATGACAATTATCCTAGGTGTGAAGATGGAATGACAGTCTTCGAAGCGCTCGCCGCGTCCGGATTACGATCCCTACGATACTGGAAGGAAGTTCCAGGGATACGATCCATCGTGGTGAATGATTTGGATCCAGTGGCGGTGGATATGGCACGAGAAAATGTTATTCGGAATGGATTAGCAATGGACTTGGTGGATGACGAGGATTCCAATGAGAAGAAGCCGAAGAAGGAGGAGGAGGAGAAGTATGAGACTATTGCAAATGGCAATGCTGGTGAAGATGTTGCGAACAACAACAACAACACCACAACAACCACCACCAGTCTGCGACATGTTCGCCCTCGGGGTATTAAGCTCCAGGTGGGCGATGCCACACATGAAATGTACATGTCACGTCTACCACCCAACCTCTACTTGAATCACTGCAACTCTATCCCACAACAACAACAACAACCAGTCCACCATCAAAAACCGCAGTATGATGTCATCGACCTTGATCCCTACGGCAGTGCCGCCCCCTTTATGGATGCGGCCATGCAAAGCGTCGCCAGCGGGGGATTGCTCGCCGTGACGTGCACGGATATGGCCGCATTGGGTGGCTCGCATCCCGAAACTTGTTACGGACGGTATGGCGCATTCCCCATACAACGAAGTGGATATTTACAAGAGCTGGCGTTGCGGATATTGTTGTATCATATGAGCGTCGTCGCGGCACGGTATGGACGTACCATTCGGCCGGTGTTGAGCGTGGGCATGGCGTTTTATATTAGAGTGTTTGTGGAAGTGTATGATGATAAGGCGGGGGTAAGAAGTGTGTGTCCATGTTTTACTTTTTGTTAGGTATTACAGTCCTTATACCATTCAAGTACATGGAGCTGTGCACTAATCTCTTTTTTTGCTATGGTGATATTATTATTATTTAGGTGAACACTTTGTCTCTGAATCACGGATATTTATTCCAATCCAGCCGATGCTCTTCATTTCATGTTACACCCGTGGCAACAAATGAATTCGTATCTGCTCAGCAGCACACCAATCATGTTGAGGGAGTACAGAATACTGAGAACAAAAAGTCCAATGTGTACAGAAATGGACGCTGGCCGTGTGCACTCGGCGAGCCAGTTTGTGGCGAGACTGGTGGCCCCTACAAAATTGGGGGCCCCTTATGGATTGGACCACTGCACGATATGGATGTTGTGAATGAAGCAATAAAACGATTGGAAACTGCCAAATTACATGGAGGCGTTCATCCATTGGGGGGATCACCCACACATCCACTTCACACGGCCACCACATTGCATGGGATGCTGGTTGCAGTAAGCGAGGAATTACCCGACGTTCCATTATACTATCTTCTTCCATATCTCTGCAGCGCTGTCAATAGCTCAACGATACCCATGGCTTCCTTCAAGGCCGCGCTTGTGAACGCGGGATATCGTGTAAGTGCCTACCATAAAGAACCTCACGCCCTCAAGACAGATGCACCCAATCATGTAGTCTGGGACATTGTACGAGCATGGTGTAAGGAGCATCCCCCACAAAAGAAAAAGGAATCCAAAAAGCACCGAGAGGGACAGGAGCAAGGAAGTAGCGGGAATGTTCAGTTGGATCGGATGTATGTAGATATTGCGTCGAAGATTCTTTCGAATGAAATGAAAACTGAAGTGGATTTCACTATACCCGACGGTTTCGGAACGGATCGGAAAAAGGCGAAGCGGTGGGCAGTCAATCCAGAAGCGAATTGGGGACCAAAGAAGGCTGCTTCGGGTCGGAACAAGCGAAAGCACGAAGACGGCGGCGGAGACGACAAGAGCGCATAACCTTAGCTAAGTCTTGGAACATACTACTGGAACTCCGTAACACACAGGTGCACTTCCAACTATGTAGCGTAGCTTGCAGGCCCTTCTCGCACTGGCCACGCACTTGGCAAGACTTGGAGAACTCTCTCGCGAAGAATCGTCAGTTGTCGACAGAAGAAAATCTTCCATCAATGTGAGGCAGTATCTGGGAAACACAGGAACAGCACGTGAGTTCACTACCACAAAACGAGTGACATATTATACCGAAATGTCTCACCTATCGATATCTCGGTCAGTGACATCCCACAAGTTTGCGACGACGCAAGGTGCGCCGGCGTAAAGGTAGCTTAATGCGATACCCTCAGGCTCGTAGTGCATGATGAAATCATGTTCCGAGGAATACTCTTTAGGCATGTTCACTGATTTGAGTCTGCCGCTACTACACCCCATCAAAACAACCGGTGTTTGGCATCCTCTATTTTCATTATCACTTGTCATAAACTCCTCGACTTGAGACCTTGAGAAAAACTTTTCTCCACCTCCATGACCGCAGTACAAGTATAAACCATTTTCCCTTGCCAACGCACTTGTCATGAATTGAGATGATGGCTTCTCTCCCACAACACCTTTCCATTTCCAGCCGTTTTTTGAGGCCATTAAAGTCAAGGCTGGGCCTAAAGTTGATGCTGATTCGGAGAGGTTCGATTCTGGATCCACAACATAGTTTACATTTCTTGGGTCAACCATTGGTACAGTCGTGGAATGAACACTTTTTGCTTCGAGAAGTGTAGCTAGCACAAACGGAAGAGAAGGAACTCGCGTAATTGCTATATCCGACAGCATATCCATACTTTCAAATGGAAATCTGTGCAGATGCTCATCCAGAATAAGAATCGTACACGGTTCCACAATGACTTGATCACAACAAGCATCGTAAGAGCTGTTATGAGAGTTTTCTCCAGAGCCGTTTGCTGAACTCTCTGATGAACTTGCCATCTCGTCCATTGCACGATCATTTTCCATTTCAGATAGAAGCAATTCAATCAATTCAGCCTTGTTCTTCTTCTTTAAATCTGCAGAAGAGCCGCTAATGAATGCGAGCTTCGACTTGATACTCGCCACAGTCAGTTTAGAAAGGTTCAATCTCTCGGCTTCCTTGTTAAAAGGAATAGGTTGAGGATGCTCGCGCTCAGCTGCCTCAAACTTTGATTCTAAATTTCCTGGCCCAAGTTCGGAGCATTCTGAGCTTTCGTCGTCGGATGACGAGTCGCTTTGCCTTTCTCCAGCGGTTATAAAACTATCTGGAATCAACTTTTTCCGGATTACATCATGCTTAAAATAAGCTCTCTCTGCATGCCTCAATAGTGATTCAAGATCTTCGTCAATCGAGCGCCTCTCTTTCCACCAATGTCTTCGTTTTGATTTTTCGTCGTACTCATTATGCTGGACTTCTTCAGTGATGCCGCGAAGTTGATTTTGACTCATTTCAATAATCCTATCAAGAGGGATGAGAATATCAGCGTGTAGACCAGACTGTGAACCTTGAGCCGGTTCTTCAGTAGAGGCCGGAAATATGCACGCAGTTGAACATTCGATGATTCTTTCTCCGCCACTGCTCAGTAAAACTCGAATCGAAGATATTAATAGATCTCCTGTCGGACATAATGCCATTGTTGATATATTCCAGTTGCTTGGAATCAATGCTGCTATTGTATTTATGAAAAGGCTGACGGATTTGACCCTTGCATCATGGTCAAGTGATTCGTTATCGAAAGCTTCAAATGCTTCGAACACTTTTCCTTCTCGTATCCCATCGCGGACAATGTTGCGTGATGCTCCTCCAACTGATATGTTAACAAGAGATGCTGTAGTAAGGCTATTTCCACACTGTTCGTCGGTAGGGCCAGTTACCAACGCAAGACATCTCAATATGTTCTTAGTCAGGATGAATGATGCTGGAGGTGCCATTGTCAGAGCACGGGAAAATAGGTTCCGAGCATTAACAGTGAAACGATGAGTGGAAACATGTGAGTGAGTATCCTCGTTCCACAATTGATGAAGCTCGCCACAACTCCTAGCTTCCCTGAGTGCGATCAGTCCCAACATGTAATATGCTTCCGAGTTCGAAATCCTAGGAGAAAGACTTGAATTTGTGACTTCTTCAAGTTTAGATGACAACGACTCGCACGCTAAATCAACACTTATATTTCCTGCACCGAATCCGCAGTAAATTCTCGTTTTCAGTTCGATACAAGCCCGTTCAATGAGGACTGTACTAGGAGCTAACTCATTCACATTGTCGTGACCTAAATAATCACGTAGTTTCTTGCAGAGTCGAATCATAGCGAGATTGGACTTAGAACTGAAGGAAGGTATGTGCCGAAATAATTCATCATCTTATTGTGGGTTGAGAGGACAACCAAACGTGAGTACAACTGCATAAAATGATTAAATCAAACAATTAGGCGTCTACGCCACTTACACGCCAACACATTTTTCGATTTTGTGAGGAGTCGGTTGATGTTACTTATCTCGTCATCAGAGTGGATGTCTCTTATCCAATCCACCTTTTCTATAAGTTGCTTTGATATGAACGTATCTGGAGGAGTGGAAAGGGACTTCACTTTCATAAGTGATCGAATAAGATAGAGGATGCACTCTTGTCCGTCATTTCGTTCGAATGAGTTCATCAAATCTTGCATATTCAATTGACCGAATTTTTCAATATTTAGAGCTTTGGTCCTCATGACAGCCAATAGCGCAAAGTCTTCGGCTTTTCTTCGAATTCCTTGCAAGTAAAAAGCAGCAGCCAACCGCTCGTAGCATGATGTGAGCATATCATCGACTTGGATTGCAGTGTCATCCAGAATTAAATTGTTGACGCGACAACGCGCTGAGTGCAGACAATTCAACATGTACCTGCAATGAACCCTGCACAATTCAAGATACTTCACAGCTGTTGAGGGTTTCCCTCCGCCGATGTGTAACTTAGCGTGAAGCATTAACATCGAAATCACAAGCATCCGTTTCTGTAACACCATATGCGTTTCGGAGGCTAGGGTGGAGTTACAATCGCCTTTTTCGCCCATGCTCAGATACGATATTTCGCCGCAAGCATCAGGATTGCACAATAATGTTTGCATATCGACAGTGTCGTCCATGGAAGATGATTCGAAATGCGCTTGCAAGGATATCGTCAAAAAATTTATTACCGAATCGATATGATTATGTTCAGAGTCCAGTAATCTTTGGGGGTCGTAGTGTCTGCGAAATATTGGGACCAGATCATCAAATTTGGCTGAAACCAAAAAAAAATCAGATGGTGAGTCGAAGGGCGATTTGGATTGAAACTCGAATGAGTAGACTTTCTGGAGTAAGTTGAAACAATCAGCAGACGATGTGGGGTCGCTGCGGCTTAGAAACCATCTCAGCAAACGTTTCATTGTTGCTGATAGTGACTTGACAATAGCAAGTCGATAATTTGGATCTGATTTTGCCAATTTGTCGATCGCGTGGCTTGAATCAAGAGAGAAAAATGTTAGAGAGGGGTGGCGGCATCTCTCGTGTTAGGCAACGTAGTCAGCTCACCTGCAAGTGCTTAAGGTAAGCGTATATTTCTCAGTGACTGATTCGATCGTTTTCACAAGTGATGGGGCAATGCTGGATTCGCTATTCATACCCTTTGCTATCTCAGCAAGAGACAAGTGCTCAGAAACGATAGCAAGTAGCAGCTGCACGGCTGCTAATCGAGCAAAATGGTAAGCGCAGCAGATAACGCATTGATTCAAATCACAGTCTTCAAATTGAGTCTTTGCCAGCTCTAGGTGGATACGCGCTTGTTGAAGTATCTTAAGCTCGCGCTTCGTTGTGTAACTCTGGCGCAATACCCAAGACGTAGGCTTTGGAAGAAACATTAGCCGCGATTCAACTAGTTGCTCAGCAACTATTACATGGAAAGTTGAAAAGATTTCTCGAACCAAGTCAGGCTCAATCATGTCAACAAATCTCTTCTTCTGTGTCTTTAGGAATTCCTCCACTTCTTCGATGATGTGCAAGAATAGCGAATCGTCATCTTCATCAATGCTTCTCGCTACCTTTGTAGCGGATTTCAGAACGTCACGCATAAAGATTATCTTTTCAGACGTAAGCACAGCGCTATCAATACGGGTTGGATTCCAGAGCGCGAAGTCAAGAAGTCTGGACAACCGGATATCCCAAAAATTGGAACCGCGTCCGCCTCCAGATGCGGAAGCAACTTCCAAGACTTCCTCTATGAAGGTGTTTTTTCGAATGGTATTTGCAACTGCATCTTGAACGGGATTTGCGTCGTCTTGAGATTTGTTTGACAATGACATTCCATGTTCAATGTAAGTACGGATCAACCGCTTAGTTATTGAAGTAAGGGCATCAGCCAGTTCGCTGCACTGAGGTCCCAAATCGAGAATAGCATTTTCAGGGAACATGAGAATTTTCTCTGATATGACGTCTCGTACGGTTTTCGAATCTGGATTTGTTTTTTCGGATGATGATGACATCATTTCAAGCGTGCAGTAAGCTGCCATGACCAAAGCTCCAATTGATTCTTTGGTGCAACCCAAGGCATCCAAAGAAGATGATAATTGCATGTAACGATTAGGCAGCTGGTAGGTATTGAATAAGTATTTATCCGGCGCCTTGATCGCCACCCTTGATAATATCTCGGTCGCCAACATCTGAGGCTCCAATGAGGCAAGAATCTCCTATACCGCATAAAATCAAAAGCTAGATTAAGCATGTAAAAATGCACTGCAAAACATGCACGGTTTGTTCTCACCTCTCCATCAAACCGTCGACGTCCAAGAATAGCAGCAGCCTAATCAAAGTTTGGGACAGGATGCATAAGAAAATTCACATCTACTGCTTTGGTTGCTCAATCGACTAAAAACTTACCTTTGCAAACATCTCAATTGCCAAAAGTGAAGGATCTTTGCGGTCCACATTTTCCTTCTCCAGTCGCCCGATTTCAGTCATCAATATCTCATAACTTTTACGTAACTGCGTGTCCGCCTGGATAGAGTAATCTTCATACTCAGTACACATTGGTGATGACAAACCCGATGCTATACCAAAAAGGGATGCGGATTTTACATAACAGTCTGCGCATGACAGGCGAAAATGCAAACATTTTGTTTGGTCTTTTGCTGATAGTGACATCTTTGAATCTAGCGGGGCGAAACAGTTCCCGATAACTGACGCTAATAATCCGATGTAGTGTCCAGATCGAGAGTTGCCTGCCAGATCATTCGAAATGATTTTTGTTGCCTCCCTTTGTATATCGAGCATTAGAACTAAACTCCTGCAGCGACTGTGACTGGATGGTGACGCGTTGTTAACTACAACATCATTAAAATTCGCGATGGCCTGTGCGCAATCCGAATCTGAGATCTCCGTGGCAGTGTCCATTTTCAAGTGATGAAGTGCCTGAAGAACGATATGAATAATTGTGAAAGTATGAACGCCAACAAGAAAGTCTGTATCTTTGCTACTTATCCGCCTTGCGCTTCTGCCGTGACAAAGATGTGGGGGCATATCCTCACTCTGCACAACGCCTCGCAGTCGCCACCGTTGAATTGACCTGTAAACACAGTATTCGTAATATGACGACGGTAGCGATATTCCCTTTTTTCGAGACAGTCCCGAGTACAGGTGTATTGCTATGCAATCAAGCGCATCACCAACAACATCATGAAAATGAAGTAGCACACTTTTTTTCTCCTGGATACTGCCTGGCGCCTTGTTAAATAAACCTACGGATTTCATTGCAGATAACGATGCTCGGTCAAACAAGGAATATATTTCCTTTACGCTGGTGGGCATCATTTTCTCTGTCGACAGGTCTAGATGATGGGTAAACACACTTTTCAACGCCCCAAGTATGAAAAGAATGGCAACTTTCCTTAGCTCAAAGCAACTCATTCTCAAGGCCATTGAATTGTTGACAATGCAAACCTCCTCCACAGAGGAGGCACCATCCCAAAGTATTCGAAACACTTTCGTCACATGGCGTAAAGCATCCACATCAAAGGTTAGCGAGTCACATTCGTTGGCAGTTACAAACAGTGACTGCATTGCGTAAGGATATGCAACATGAGATAGCAACTGTTGAAACATGGGACCCTTAGGGTGTTCGCCGGAGCATACCTCGAAAATCACGTTTGAGACAAAGTGAAACTCATCTGGAATTGTCCATAGCTCGTTGATTCCATGTGCTTCTACTCGAAGTGACATCAAAGACAGGTCGAGTAGTGAAGAAGATGCACAGAGAGCGCTTTCCATGGCAATCTTTGCAAGTTGTGTTTGAGGTAATATATTTGTCATCGTTTGGATTGTTTTCTCGTCCTTTCCAACTACGGGTAGCAATTCATCCCACGCAACCACACCTCTCTTATTCTTCACAGGCTTCCTGCCGTGAGGTGTTGTGCATGCCCCAAGACCTTCGTACGCACCGAGGCAGATCATTGCGTATGAGATAACTTTTGGCACATTTTTCTTGTGCGATGGAGATGTGGCAAACGATTGAAACGCCCTATGACATGCATCTCCAGAAATCATGACACAATGGTAGAATAATTTGATTGCTACTTGGAGTTTGGATAGATCCCTTTCACTCTCGAGCAATATTAGCAGGATGGATCTCAACGAGTAGAGCGCCACTCGCAGTAATGCCATCTCCAAGTCATCTTTGGCTGCACCGTCGCAGATATTTTTTGAAGATAATTTTTCCGTTGTTTTACTCGGTGTAGATGAAGACAAAAACTTCAAACATTGTTTTGCAATGTTGATTACTTTGGTTGAGTTCTCCTCCAATAACATGTATTCCGACGGACCTAATGACCATGAAGCCGAGGCCACGGCATCCACCATGGCAGGTACTTTAAACAAGCTCCAAACAAGATCTTTGTTATTAGATTTTTCAATCAGCCGTAGGGCGCTCATAAGGATACACCGTGTCTTTCCGTAGTCATTTACTGATATTGCTATGTTTTTCGTTCCAAAGCCAATGGGTGGGAAGATAGCAGCATTCATCTTATGATCTGTCACCGATTCGTCAGGGCTGTGTCTACTAAGAGCTAATTCACTCAAGCTACAACTGAGGTTCTCCATCGGATCAATCATTGATACTCTGGAATCATTATTGGCATATTTTTTGGTTGTGGTCTGTAGTAGTGCCCCACCCATTGCATTGCACTCTTTACTTTCCTTGCGATCACATCGATCGTCTTCATTGATATGATTTTCTTTCTCGATTGCAGATCTGCGAGAAGAGTCACCTTTCTGAGTGTGTTTTGGAACGGCCGCATTTTTTCTGATCGGCATCATACTTGTCACAGTAGTTGTCGACGCCGATGATGCGAAAGAGTTTTCCTCGTTATTAGGCGAACTGCTGTCCAGAAGCTGAGACTTCGACCCCGTCTGTTGCTGCTGCTGCTGCTGCTGCTTTCGTCTTCGCGGTGGACGGAGCATTGTTCCTTAAAGTTGGAATGTAGCTTAGTTTCTTCGCAGTTTAGTCGATGACAACTTGGATGGTGGGCTGTGTTGGTTGGACGAGAGTCAAGTCCTGGTGCTAGTGGCATTGCTTCCCATTCCCATGGCCATGCAATTAGCAATTACCTAGCATAGAATTAGCAATGATGGTCTGTGAAAAAATAATGAGAGGGAAACCGTTGCACTCTTATCTCGGGACTTTGGGGGGGCGGGGGGGGCGTGCCAGAAGGTGCCAGACAAAACGCCACGTCGAAAGGCTTCCCGCCACATTTATTTACCAGCTAAAAACACTTAGAGTACCTAGATAGAGTTCTTTTTAAGAAAGGTCAAATCTAGTAGTGAAAAATTCACTTATCCCTGTACTGCGAACTTTATCGTTCTGAATAGCGCTATGCAAAGATCTCGTTGCCAGGAATCTGGGAAAATTTTTAGAATTTTCACAATCCAAATAGTTTTCGAGTTATGTGCAGTCGTAGTTTAGTCATGAGCCTGGGGGACTTTTTTCTGACTGCTCATTTTACGAAATGAAGTACCAAGTCACGTAGAATTCTACGTAGGAATCGAAAACTCAGTGTACGTACTATGAATGATGTACCTACCACTGATGCACGTTTTCCACGTTGGAATAGTACTCAGAAATGTCTCAAATTTCAAATTGTCTTTAAGGGCTGGCTCGTAGCATCTCCTTTCTCGACTTGGCTACTAATTCCTACGCATATGGGGAGAAACCTCACTGTTACTGATTCCATCATAAAAAAAATCGCCATTCGGGATATTTCGTGCATCAATGGAGACAAAGAAGTACTCTCTAGAGAGAGAGAGTGGATGGAAGTCTCCACATGCAACCACAATTCACAATTACCATTATTTATTCTAACAAGAAGTAGTAGATTGTAGTAAGGCCACCGAACAGTGCACTGAAACCTAAACCAACAACCATGAAATCACTTGCTCTTCCCTCACTTATTTTGGCCCTTACAGTGGCTTGCTCCGAATCAAGGAGTGTCAGTCGGCAACTTGCCATGGAAGAAAAAGCTGTTGGAGTTCGAGGAGGAGAGGGACAGGAGGAGCTGCGACGCCTCACCTTCTCAAGTGAATTTGGGAGAGACAGCACTTTGTCCATGTTTTACTTTGAGGAAAATTTTTCCTTCAGTTTATCTATGTCTCTGTCTTTATCGAGTGCATCAATCGAACTTAGTAATGCAGAAATGAACAGCAAAGAGAGATCGAAAGCCAGCAAGAGCAAGAGCAAGAAGATTTCGACCTTGGCACCAACTTCTGCAGCATCGACGTTCACTCCAACTTCTGCACCAACTTCGACTCCCACCGCTGCACGAATTACTACGGCTCCAACTTTGATTCCGACTTCTGCACCAACTTCGACTCCTTCCGCTGCACCAACTACTACGGCTCCAACTTTGATTCCGACTTCAGCACCCACTCTCACTCCCACCGCTGCACCAACATCTGCGGCACCCACGTTCTCTCCAACTTTGGCACCCACTCGAACTCCCACTGCTGTACCGACTACTACAGCTCCCACTTTTGCTCCGACTTCAGCACCCACTCTTACTCCCACCGCCGCACCAACTATTTGCCCAACATGTGGTGCCACAATGGATACATGGACTAATATATCTGGAGAGAATATTTCGGATTTAATGGGTGCCACAAACAATTTGGCAAACACTCCAGACCAGTCAGTGCATCTAACAACTTCGTTGCGAAGACCAACCGATGGTGACTCAAATTATGGAAGTCGTATCAGTGGATGGTTAGTGGCCCCAGTTACTGGTACTTACACGTTTTGGATTGCTGCTGATAATGCTGGAGAATTCTGGCTGAGTACAGATGACAACGCAGCAAATAAGGTGAAGATTTGCTTCCTAACTTCCTTTTCAGGTGATGCCAGTTATGAAGAATTTTCTACGCAAAAGTCTGCGGATATTTCACTTGTTGCTGGTCAGGCATATTATTTTGAGGTACGTCCTTTTTTTGTCTTGGTTTGCTTTCTTCTCTGATAATTGAAGTATAACCAATCAACGATACATCTGCTGCTTTCATATTTTCAGGCACTCATGAAGCAGAGTGGCGGTGGGAACCACCTATCAATTGCTTGGAATTATACAGGCCAAGCAAGGGAAGTCATTCCTGCTTCATTTTCACGAACCTCGGTGCCAACTCATGCACCAACGAGGGCACCTTCCCCAGTGCCATCCACCTCAATTGCCTCAGGGGTACCAACCACAGCATCACCACTTCCCTGTATCCAGAAAGATGCTGCAGGTTGCTCGTCCACCTCCGCTGTGTGCTGCCCTAGTGAGTTTGCATCTGTTCATTTCTATTACCAGCTGAAAAATATGTATCAATGACACTAATAAAACTGATTGTCACTCTAACGGGAAAGACCTAAACTGTGATTTGGATATTTGTCGGGAGTCTGTTACCATAGCCCCACCTGATGAAGCCTTTCCCTTAGCACCACCTTCAGCCCCAACCCATGGTCCAACGTCGGCGCCTTCCCCATCGCCATTCACTACAAATGCTACTGAGGTGCCAACCACGGCATCCTAACCGCAGCTCTTGCGCACAGGGTGTTCAGGATGCACCAGTACTGCACAGTGCTACCCTGGTGAGTTTGTTGTTTCTTTTCATTTCTAGTACCTTTTGAAAATTATGTATCAGCAAAATAATTTATGCTCTTTTGTCATTGTGAAGGACTCAGCTGTGATCACAATTTTAGTGCTTGGAAAGAATCACTTATCAAAGCATCACCGAGTGAAACTTGTCCTATATTTCAGGTTGAATAAGTGGCATCATCATTGAATTTTATGTGCGACAAACATCCGCAGGATGGAGGATAACTCTTTTTTTGTACAGCAATCAGTAATAAACGAACGCGGCAGTGTTTACCAAGTTGGTTGATAAAAATAAGGTTTTTGTTTGGTATTGATAGTTTACTTATTTTATTACGAAAACATCATAGGGTCCCACGTCTGCTTGCTGATCCTTATTTTGTCGCTTATTCTCACTGTCAGTTACAAGTTCTTGTCATTATTCACTATGCCGCCAAGGGTGATGCTTCCCAGTGAGCCTCATTAAAACAAATTTATCAAACCATTCGAAATCATGGCACATGTTTGCCTTCTTGATACGAACCTGATTTTGAGCACCTGGATCCGCCCTCCACTCATCAATAAATCTTTGAAATTCCGGTTTTAGGGGAGGAATATGGCCAAACAACTGTTTGTAGTACGCTGGTCATTCCAGCAGCATCATGAAAAAGAAGGAGAAAAAGCTGAGCGTGTATGATCGTGTGTACCTTGGAAAAACAAAAAGCGAAGCAAGTCGTACCATTTTTCGCAGGGTGATCTCCTATCCATGTTTCCATTACTCGGATATTATTTCTCGTCATTATTTTAGTAAAGTTGTCAGCTGGTCTCCCTTGCACAACGAATTCTCCCTCGTATGTCCCATTCCTATAGGCACATCCGAGACGATCGGTCATTTCCTGCGGAATATCTGGTGGCCATCTGGTCAATGCTCCGCGTCCATCGGGTTCCCGGTGCCGACGGTACATGTGACCCACGCGAGAACACGGGACCATGACCATACGTCCTCCGCACATCCAAACTTTGAACGCGAGCTCAATGTTCTCCCCTCCCCATAAGTACAGACCCTCATCGTAGCCGCCCAGCCTCCAAAATTCATCCGCACGAATGGCGAATAAACTTCCCGGTCCAATAGGAGTCTCGTAAGGTTCTCTGCGGCCTGGTCTCTCCTCCTCCGCAAAGTACTTCATCATCTCCCTCTTCCTTTCGTCGACATTATCCTCCATCGGCTCCTGATTATTGTCGGCGGTGAGATTATCATTTGTCACCGCCATCATCGGGTCGGTGGTACTGGAAGCGTAATAGCCATCGATAGGTCCGAACCTGCCGACTTGATATCCAAACAAAAACAAGGAAGTGAAGATTCCGTACGCCCTCCCGCCCGGAGCGGCTCTGTAGTCCTTCGTTCCCAAGTCGTCGATGACATCTATTATCTGCACGGCGATGGTGTGCGGATTTTCAACGATGGGAAGTACCAGGTGTTGGTACCAAGTGCTGCTCTCCATTTCAACGTGCGAGTCGACGAACATGAGCACTTGACCGGAGGCGGCCCTGGCCCCCGTCAATCGAGACCGGGCGCATCCCTCCCTGTGGCGGTGGTGGATGACCTTGACTTTTGAGGAGAGGGTTTGGATGTAATCCCATTCGTCGTCGTCCTCGTCCACTACATCATTCTTGCGGTCGCCGCCGGCGTTGTCATCCACCACAATCACTTCCTCGAGTAGCCCCGGCGGAGTGCGCGCCAAAATCGATTCGACGGTGATCGAAATCCAGCGGTCCGGTTCGTTTTGCGTGGTAACGATGACGCTCACGGTGGGCAACGCCGTCTCGTCAAATCGATAATGACGACAAAGAGGGTCGAAGTGGTGTTTAATGCCGGTTCCGTTGGTCACATTTCCGCCCGCTCCGAGGTTGCGCAAATGCTGGAATGTTTTCTTCTCTTCGTCGGTGAGGAAGATGCGTTCGAAGGAGTCGTCCGGGTCGGATTCCAACCAATAAGGAGGGGTGGGTGGCGGCGCTGCGCTTGCAGCCTGCCGATTTTGTTTGGTGGAAGAATCGTGAGATCGAGAAGAGTTGATTTTGATCGTGCTGTTGTTTTCGAAATTATTATTATTTTCCACACAAATAACAATGACGATGATAATAACAGTGGCGCCAATGCCGAGCAGGATGGGATGCAGTGGCGTGACTCTTCTGGGCCTATCGTCTTGATTCCGTCCAAGCACGCGGCGGCGGGGGAGCGCGGAGCAACGAGGAAACGCGGCTTGTCTCCGTCGTCGCTGCTCTCCTCCTCCGAGGCCAACGGCGCCGAAACCGGTGCAACTGCTGCTGTTACTGTTACTACTGCTGCTGCTGCTCATGGGGCGATGTGCCACAGGCATGGACTTCGGCTGTGGGTGTTGTCGCCGTGAAAACAGCATGGCTTTGACATAATAATTATAGTAGTAGTATCAATGATGTTTCTGGTTGTCATTTTTTTATCATTAGCAATGCACTCACTTTTCTCTACACCTATCTATTAATAATAATAGGAGAGTCGGTGTTTTAAGGTTATTTAAGGTTAACAACACGCATTTTCGGT
>JALLBB010000437.1:0-27065 GCA_036939735.1 Discostella stelligera | reverse complement strand
TGATGAGAGTATACGTAGGGCTAGGTAGGTATCGTAGTTTTGTTTTGTGGTGGTCGTCTGAGGTCGTCTGGTTGACGAGTAGGTAATTCAGCGAACATTTCTATTGTACCGTACTTTTGTACAAATTATCGCTAAAACGGCAGAACGTGGAACCTGATTCGCATGCGGTGACCAAGCAAGGGTCGCCATCACGCACGCACAATTGGGACTATCTACTAATCCAATTTTTTGGAAACTTCACACACAGTCGATCGATAGTAGTACCTCTCTAGAGGTCTCATCCGAGCAACTTAATTGTTACACTAATAATGGACAACGACACGAAGTGGGACGACATTGAGTTCTCCGCAGAGGCCCAGCATCATCCGCCGCGGCCGCCGACAGTATTGTCGTTGTCGCCACTCGCGCCGCCGCCGCCACTACCGCCGGCCACTACTACTAAAACTACGATACCGATAATACTGCCATGTTCCACAGTAATTGTGGATAATCTTCATCATCATCGCACGATCACCATCTTCGCATCCATCGCGCTCTTCTGGTCCACCGTCTCATTAATACCAATATACAATAAATTCTTCTTACAAAAGGAATATTACCCCTATCCCATGGCCACGACGGGGATACAATTGCTTTGCGTTTCGATTCTGCTGACTTGCGTCAATGTCGGGAATTATTATTACCATTCGTTTTGGTCGAGGAACTATTCTCACAGCAGCAATGGTAATGGTGGAAGCAATGGAGTATGGAATGACGACGACGACGGTGGTGGTGGTTTGGAGAGATGCACTAGAAGTAGAGAAAATAGTGATGAATTGCACTTCGCTACCGCAACAACCACAACGAGAACCAAACCGATATCGACGACGGGAACGACATCCAATCCAACAACACCACCACCGCCGCCGCCGAGCTACATCTTCGGACCCAACTTCGCATGGAAACTCCACGTCATCTTCCCCGTGGGCTTCTTGTTCGGACTCAAGTTGGCCATCATGAATTTGGGACTGCATCTCCTACCCACTCCGACGCATTTGCTCCTCCAATCGACCGATATTATATGGACAGTATTGGGCGCGCGGTTCATTAATGGAGAGCGTATTACGTCCGCTTTGAGCACCGCGTGCTTGTGCGGATGCTTCGTCGGGACGTTTCTCTCGTCGATGCAGGTTGTGGGACGACAACAACAACAACAACAAAGTTTAGAGGATGGAAGCAGTTCGACCGGGTTTGCAGTGTTTGCCATTGGAGTGAACTTGATTTCGCCCATGCTCATGGGACTGTGCGTGGCTACGTTGCGATCGGCATGCGTGGAACTGATGATGGATGAAAAAGGTTTGACGAGAAGTAGTAGTAGTAGTAGTAGTCATAGTAGTAGATGCAGCAGCAGTAATAGGGATCATAGAGTGTGTGGGACCGTGGGATCGGTGGAGTTGACAGCAATAAAGACTGGAATATCGGCAATCGTGGCACTGACACTTGCATCCATATTTGAGAGTGCACGAGGAACATCTTCCAAGGAAGAATCGTTTGATGGTGGATGGTACCACGCCTTTCGTAGCTTATCGTCCACCGTGAAATTGGATGTGCTCGGAGGATCGTTGCCAACATTGATCTTCCAGGTGAACTGTACCTTCCTTGCCCATTTGACATCGACGGTGGCAGTGGGATTAGTCGGACAACTTAAAATCATACCCCAGTGGACAGTCGCGATGATATTTTCTCCCAATGCCCAGTTTCACATGACCGGGCCAAATATCTTTGGTGCATTGTTAGCAATGACGTCGGCGGTGGTGTTTGCCATTAATGAATATATCATGCAAAACTCGGAAGCAGCGATGCACAGTGGGGAAGAAAAAATAGAGCTATTGTTGACGTCGGATGACACCGATGAAGAAGATTATGCTGGACGAATGAGTGGGCTCGATGGACACAAAACAAGAATTGCAAATTATGGATCCATTCTGCGATAACCAAATAAATAGCTAGTAACAATGCCCGTAAGTTATGGATATTTAGAGCACACGATGAATATTTGTGGATGATTGAATATTATGAACCCAAAATAACACTGAATAATATAATATGGTAGCATGTAGCATGGTACGTACATACTACCCAGCATTGGAGCCAAAATCCATCTCTACGTCTTCCACGTGTCTAAAAAAATCTTCCACGTAAAAAAGCTTCCACGCATGCCGGCCGGCCACCATCAGAGCATGTGGAAAGGGCCTCGCCGCCACGACGACTAACAACGAGGCGTGATGTGCCACATCATCATCGTCATGATGCACAGCCCATCATTCGTAGCCATTACTCTCCAAGTATTATTGGCACTATCGTCCTCATCATCTTCGGAATGCTTCCACGCAACCATGAGAAATAACAGAAGTGGCACTATTACTACTACTACAACTACTGCTAGGCCTGTCGCCGCGATGATGATGACGACATCAACAATATCATGGAATACTAAACTCAATGCACGTCAGCCGAATCCATGTTTTGGCATTCGAAGAAGCCTGCGTTTTCCCTCGTCATCATTGCATGGTATTACGAGCATGCATCCATCATCATTACCCATGTCGACCACCACAAAAACATTGTCCACCTTCCTCTGCCGAAGCAGCAGAAGCAGCAGCACAAGAAGTACCATCGCTACCAACGACGACGAATACGAATTCGACGACGGAACGAAAGCCAAGACAACGACAACGACAACCGCATCATCATCGAACGACGGCAACAACAACAACAACAACAACAACAACAACAACAACAACATCGTTATTACACCCGAAACCATCGCCGAAATGATCGAAGTATCCTTCGTACAAGCCTGCCTCCAGCTCTCGCGGGGATACGTCGACGTGCTCAAATTGTTCATCGTCGCCGTCAAGGCGGGATACGAACGACTGTACCACCCATCGTCATCGTCGTCTCTGCGCGAATTGCACGCGTTGGTTACCAACTGTCCGACGAACTCCGCCGGGAGGGAGCTGACGAACGAGGAGAGGGAATTGCGTTACGAGTGGATGAAGTTGGTCTTCGAGTTATTGACGGCTTTGAATCATCATCATGGAGCGAAGTATCATTCTGATACAGCGACGACGACGACGAGCGGTGGCGATGATGATGATGATGATAACGGAACAAGGCAAGATTCTTCTGCCGCCGCCGATGCGCGAATTTTGGGAGTGATACAATCCATTTTATCCATCTGATGCACGCTCCTTGACAAGGAATCAAAGTCGGGTGGAAACAACGATGCCGCAGTAGTACTACTCCGTACTATGACCAATCTCACAGTCGATCGAGCGATTGCCCAAAGTGCATCCCTGTCCAAATTGTACAAAGAAGCAACATTGCGCAAAATGATATTTGGGTGGCAATATTGACACTTCGGGTGTTGGAAGAGGAGAGAGTTTGTATGCAGGATAAAACGAATGTATAACAAATAATGAAGGAACGGGTAGTACTACCCCGGCCACCTATTCCTGGGACTTGAAGTAGTACAAGATTGGCCTATATATTATTAACAACACTCAAGCTTTTATATCCCCTGACATTTGTTTAACTTCTAAACATTGACCCCATCGGGCGCAATGATCGGCATTTGGTTGCTATGCAATGCGTTTCCCCACATCTCATCTTCAAATCTGCTCATCAAAATACGTGTGGATTGTCTTTCAGTATTGCATTCGATGTTAGCCATTGATCGCAACTTTGGGGATATCCTACATAGTGTACCAAGTGCTTGACGCACCCGACTTATGATCTTTCACTTTCACAATCGTGGCCTCGTACAGATAGTTTCTATCCCAGGCAAAGACCTTCTCGTTAACGTCGAAGGTTGTCGATGGACGAGTAGTACTCGTATCCGCCGTGATTTTCTCCCTGCAAGATGATTTTTTGACATCACACGCCGACTTCTTTTGAGATTTTTTACTCGCAATTCCCCACTTCACGGTAACCTTCATGTGCCTAAACGTCTTTTTTGCCTTGTTCACACAAAACAACGCATCCAAAGGCTGAGCGATTGACTGTATTCCTTCTTGTACATCGGTGTTAAATCGAACAACGCTATGTCGAGTAGTCGTATTAGGCTTGATGATTATTTGGGACATCTTGCTTTTCTCGTGTTTGATCAAATAATGCAATGGATGGATCCCTTCCCCGTGCAATGACTTTTTCCGAGATTTACTTTGGATTCTCCATTTCACTGAAACCTTTACTTGCTTAAATAATGTATTCTTCCTCCCGTTCGCGCAAATCATTGCTTCCAAAGGTTGAGAAATCGATTGTGTTCCCTCTTCGGCATTGGTAGTGAACCGAACGACTCTTTGCCGAGCAGGAGGCTCATCGATTCGTGGTTCGGGAGTTGGGACTCTTTCGCGTTGGTTCGAACGCAATTGTGGAACTACTTCGACGAGTCGATGCGAAGGAGGGAGCGATTCCCTCTTCATAAGCGTCCGACGAATAATTGCCATCGCATTGTCGCCCGGAGAGTCTTCACAGATATTTCGAAGAAAACGATTCGCAAATATTTCAAGGTGACGATTCGCGTTGTCAGTCAGCTGAATGAAATTTGTCCAATACTCCATCAGTATAACTGAATGTAAATACACCTCGATTTCTTCAACTGCATCGAGTGACATGACAATACTCTCTTCAACCTTCTCTCGCCGCTTTCGCTTCTTAGAGTTCCTTTTTGCAACTTTTGCTTCTTTCGCATCCTTTCTCTGCTGCTCCTGATCTTCTCTGGTAAGATTTCTCCAGTATTGAATGTATTGAATTTTCTCTTGGATCGTTTGTCGTGTTGCAATCTGTGACAGCGAGGGGCGAAGTCTACCCTTGCCGTTGATGAATCTAAAGTGCTTGATGATACTTTTGGAGTCTGCGAAGTTGCAGTCCATCTCCATTCTCTTCTTGCGCCATTGCTCCTTCTTTTTCGTGTGCCATGCTGAAAAATTGTCGATTGGGAGCCAAATTTCGGAACGAGGTACCACCGCAACGTTTGCTTCGTTTTCATCGTCCTCCTGTCGTTCCTGCCTCTTCTGTCTCTCCTGCTCTTCTTCAGTCATATTTGCCGGGACGGATTGGCGTATTATGATTCTTGATAGGGAAGGACGGAGTTTACCCATGCCTTCGCCGTTGAGGACCAGATTTCGGATCGAGGCCCCGGCACAAATTTTGCTTCTTTTGCATCCATCAATTGTCTCGCCTACTTCTTCTCTTGCTCCTCTCTGATAAAGACTGCATTCAGGGACCAATCCATCTGTATGAAGCGTCTTAGATTTTTCAACTCTCTGTGCATTCCAAATAATCGGTAATTTGTCAACAAACTTTGCCCGAGGAGGTTTAAATAGCAATCTATGTTCATGCCCATGCGAGAGTAGAATCTTCTCCCATAGTTCTTGTAAATTAAGGGTGTTGTAAATACTGTCGCTGGAAGTAGCGGAATCTGATCCCATTTTCGGTATTCGATCAAGATGAAAAGTAAACTGTGTTCCACCTGCAGGAATACCATCATTATTCATATATACCTCGTTGCCTAATGAGTCCCAAACTTTGGTCACAACATCTGTGTTGTCAACAAGTAGAAAAGCGTCAGAACCAGCAACTATGAATTGCAAAATAGAAAAGAAAACAAAGCGTACACAGTCCATCATAGCGATAGGATGTTTGGCCACCACCAAGCTCGGGTGGAGCGAATTCAGAGTTCAGGTTGGAGGATCGAAAGACACGAATCGGGTGTTGTTTAGTATAGCTCAAGCAGAGTGCTCCTCCACCTATGAGTTTCGATGAAAAGCGAATGATTAGAAAAATGGGGATAAAACAATAGAATACATAGATAATGAACTTTCCTTGCTTTCGACTGCTTGTGTACCTCAGCCATTGTAAGCCTACAGCAATGATTAGACTTTTAGAATGAAAACATTCGAAAGATGACCCTTCGCACATTCACCACACTCACCGTCTTCCTCGCGCAAGTCAAGGCTTTGTCGACTGACGACAATTGAATCCGATCCAATTTTCATATTACCATTGATTCCGCGTTGGTCAGCTCTGTGTGCATTTACTGAGAAAAGGAACCGCCTACTGTAATAGGATCCCTCAAGAACTTTCTGCGGATGGCCGAATGATACTAATCTTCAATAAGACAATACAATGGCGAAGAAGGAGGTCAGGTGAAGACACGAGGACCAGAAAATCAAGCAATTAAATGTACCATCAAATGAACTCACGGAGCTTTGGCCCTAATCCGCGAGAGAAATGATGCAAGACAACCGGTTTCACTGTCAGGCATTGCTATTTGCGGGTACTCGGACACTGCGGCCAGTGCAACACCCGTGTCCTCGGAAACGCGTGTCTCAATACCATGCCTAAAGATCAACACAAATCTATGCGCTGTATCTCCATTTCTCTTGGGGAGACAATGTTCGTATCCTTGCTGCATCATACCATCCATATCGTACCCATCACCTTCGCCAATCAAGAGTTGAATCTCTTCGTCTCCGTCTGCGAGGTGCTTTACTCTTTTGTTCGGCCGAATGTGTATTGGTCGAGGTTCACCTGGAGCATCGACAACAACGCACAAGATTACTGATTCGCCTTCGGGGTGTTTTTATTAGAGAAAAAGCGAGAAAATGCATGAGAAAGAGAATACATTCATGAACCGTGGCATTGGTAATCACTGGTGCTTACCCTGTGTGTCATCAGCATGCCAGCCGATGCTGTCATCACCATCTCTGTAAATAATCAAGTCGACACCGATATCCCATTGATCCTGAGGCAGGTTGTACATTCTGGCAAGTTCTGTTGCATAACTCGCTACTTCAGGAACAAAATTGATTGGGTGCGCTTTCATCTGGATTCCATGGTATTTGTAACCAACATTCGATCTTCCTGCTTTCGAAGAGAGTAGTACGTGGAATCTTGGCTCATGAAATACTTGACTCCTTGTGTATTGCCGATACAAGTTGCACTGGTGCATTGCTTTTGAGAGAGAGCTTTTCTTTGCACATGAAATCATGTTTGTGTAAACTGTGATCCTCCCCCCGCGATTCAAATCAATATCTACTAACACGTTAAGTATGAGCGCGCTTTAATTCAGAAATGAATGTTACAATGGTATTGGCACGTACTTTTCTGCCCAGTGTCTTCCCCAGCGTATATATCAGTCCAAGCACTGTATGCTGCGATTCTTTTATTGTATCGTCTTATTCGACCAATCTTCCGACCAGAATTCATTGCGTTGGCTTGGCCACGAGACCTAGCAGTGAATGTAGAGGCGAAATCAGTCTCTAACGATGATGCTTCATCTGAGAATCCTCTTTCGGTCATTTCCAACAATGCAGCCGACGCAAGCATGTCCAAATTATGTACCGAAATAGTTGTAGTAGCTGCGACGTGTCCATCATTGAGTGTCACACCATTGGGAGAGTATTCGAGGTGTAGAGAGCGTGGTTGAATGGCAGTATTTGGATGCAACGACCAATTTAAACACTCCATAGTGACTAAATCTTGCATGATGTGAGTAGCGATAGGTGCAATACTCACAGCAGAGTTATTAGAAGCAGAATATTGCGTGACTCGTGGTTCGCAGTAAATATTATGATGCAAGCTTGAGACCAAACATTCCATTATCCTTCCGGTGCGATTAGGTTTTTTGAAGTGCACCGGGCTCTCAGAAATATAGTCATAATTTTCCACTGCTAAATGGATGTTTTCCGACATACCATGTTGCACATCCTTTACCATTCGCGACTCAATATTATGATGATATGACATTGCAGATGTTGCACCGCGACTGTCACAGACAGAGCTGCTTCGATTTCAGTATTGCATTGACAAGAATGAATGCCTTAGCATGCGTCAAGTAATACAATTCACTCACTGGATCTTTGCTGTCGTCGGGACAAATATGGTAGTTACTGCCGCTGCTTTTGACAAGTAAAATCACTTGTTACTCTATAGATTGTCAAGTAGTACAAGAGAGGTTGAGAGTTCAAAAAGGAGAGTATGCATTATCTCATCATCAGGATAGCTTTCCTATTTTCGACGATGTTGATGGCGATTTTTTGCTCGAGCCTGTTCCTATCCCCATCCCTAACCCAATTCCTAATCCTATTCTATTATTTATTTTATTCTACTCTATTTTTCTGGCCATCATCATCATCATCATGGATCATGATCGTTGTGCTCTCTCTCGCGTAAAAGTCGAGTACGACTATCTACCTATCGCTATCGGGTTCTAAAATGAGGTGTTTCAAAGGTTTTTCCCCCCCTCGAAAATTCGTGGTGTTCCAACAGTGAAATAGTTTCGTTGTGTTCGAACAACGCAACGGTTCGAATAATTTCGACAGACCGCAGACCGCCCATCCTCAATCTCGGTAGATATCGTGCCTTCTTCACCCTTCACGCCGCAAAGCACTCCGGCAATACTATCACCAAAATCATGAATATCCACAGCGGTGCAGCAGTGTGTTGGATTTGTCTCGAAGGGGGGCCAGATGATAAGGGAAAGCCCATCGTTCGAGATTGCGCTTGCCGAGGCAACGACGCTGGCTTCGCCCATGCATCGTGCATCATCAAGTATGCCGAGCAGAAGTGTGTACAAGCCCGAGACCTGGGAAATATTATCGCACCATGGAAGAAGTGTCCCATCTGCAATCAAAATTATCAGAATGACCTCTCCCTTCATTTATCGGATGCATTCGTTTCTTTTGCTGAGAAAACCTACGGCCAACCAGGAAATAATCTCAATGATAAAATTACAGTTATGGGTGCCCTCCAACATCAGATACGCACACACACAAATAGATTCAACAATGGCAATGGTACTAAGTACGCGACAGAAAAACTCATCCGTAAAATGATGGAAATGGTGGATCGAACAATGAATGAACACGGCATGGATAGTTGGGTGCGCATGGCACCAAATAGTTATGAATTTCAGGCTTACTACCATTGCTCTCACTTTAAAGCGCAAGGATACTTTTATTTAGGACAGCTCTTGACAATGGATACAAGTGAAGAAAGCTTAAACATTGAAATTAGCTACTATAAACAGGCTCGAGAGATTTACAAGTCCATTGGGGACAAGACTTTTGTGCAAAGCATGACTGATAAGATTCAATGTACAAGGGCCAAACATGAGGGCAATGACGCAGGTTACGCCAAAAAGCAAAGAAAAGTCTACTACAATGGGCTTAAACTATTTGGTCAAAATGCAGAACTAACAATACGAGCTGGTATCACGTTTGCATTGGGGCTTCGGCATGCCAACTGTTCGATCGAAGCTGAGCGACTTGTGACAAAACTTGGAGCCATCAGTCGTCAAGAGTATGGCGCAGATCACGAGCTTACCAGCGAATCGGCTAGACTTCTTCAGTGGTGCAAAAGGCGATTTGCTCACATGGTAACACCTGGTTTCTGCGTCGAAACCATTCAGGAGCTTCGATATCAGGTTTTTCGGTATGATGGTAAAGATTGTATCTTAACTGGTCCCATCACAGAACCATATATACTAGATGGGTATGATGAGGAGGAGGAGGCAGAAACCTCTTGTATTGCGAGTGCATCGGTATGTCCAGCAGTTGGGTGTCCGGTCATTTGTCAGGGGTTGACGAATGCATCGCATCTCAATGGTAAGCTAGGAGACGTGCGATCATTTTTGGAAAATAGTGGAGAACTTCGACTTGGGGTGTATTTTGAAGATAAGAGCTTGAAGCCCGCGGCTGTCAAACCAGGGAATTTGCGCATACAATTTGTCCTGCCAAGAAGTCTGTAGCTGTGTTTCCTTAGCAACGATTGTAATAAACGGCACAAGATTTGTTTTGTTCGTATTCATTCTTGGGGTGTGAAATTGGTCCACCAAAATGTTGGATAGCAGGTGTATTGGTCCACCAAAATGTTGGATGACAGGTGTTTGTACCACTTTCAACTTTTTTATTCATTAAATGTGGTAAACTGATTCATTTCTACATAAGTGATATGTCACAATACATACTGTGATCAAGTATTGCATGCTCGATGGTGTGACTTCATCGTTCTGCATCTCTCATCTTCCTAAGTTGATCCATCATTATATTATCATTGCAACAACTTTCCGATGAAACAAATCTTTCCTCAACCTACTATCCAAAAACATAAGAATATATGTTCACGACGATGATTCAAACGTCACGACTGTCCCTGGAGGGTGATGAGGATGCGACGCGTATGACCACCGCCCCAGCCACCTTGATCACGATGCTCGTTGAGATATATTCCTGGAAAAACAGAAAGAAAAATGCAATACAATAATGCGCATGATTCGTGGACGACGATGTCGGCAGGATGGTTAGTTCTCGCCAGTCAATAAATACATATGTAAATTGTCATGTTTCTCGGTCACCCACCTTGCCACGTGCCCAGTGCAAGTCGGCCATTGCGAATCTTAACGATACACATTGTCAGTAGTTGGTTTGTAGATTGTTTGGAGTAATGACAAAAGCAGGAAAATGCACCCAAAAGAAATAATCTGAGCATGACTTGGTCTCCAAATAACGAGTTCTATTCTCACTAACATGGTTCCATCATATTATCCTCATATACTCACTGGAATAGTGAGACTGGGACCCATCAAACTAGCCTTGACGTGACCGGGCATATCGTCTTCCCCCTCCATGGTATGACGAAACGTCCCATCTCGCGTCCAGCTGGCCGGAACGAGTTTGTTCAGCGCCACTTCCATATCCCTACACAAATATATACAAAAGAAAAGGAGAAGCACGGAGGTGGGCGTGTGCGTGTCGTCGTCGTCGGGTGCGTAGTAGAGATGTGTGTGTGACGAGCAACAACGTGGCGCGCGCGTGTTCCTTAGAGTTACCGACCATCTCTCCAACAGAGATATTTTATTCTACACGCACGCACACGAGGGAGGAAAAAGACTCACCGTCGCACATCGGGGTCAGCATTCTCATTAATGGTCAAACTGGCCGAGGTGTGTTGAATGAACAAGTTGGCCATCCCAATTTGAATACTTGCCACATCCTTTTCAATGGCCTTGTTCACCTCGGATGTAATGAGATGACACCCCCGCGAGGGCGCGGTGATGCTGATTTCGTGTTGGAACCATTTGGGAATGGATGTGGATGTTGTGGTTGCTGTCGTCATGGCGTCGTCGTTATTATGTCTGCTGCTGCAAAGAGAAGTAGTAGTAGTGGTGGTGGTGGAGGTGGTGGGGGTTGCCGTTGCGATGCCGATGACCGTATCGATGGGAGGTTGATGAAGCGCGGAATAATCTCGGCCAGTCGACAACTGAGCATGAACGAACGAAACGAATGCGAAGGAATTAGCGGTAGTGGGGACGAGCAGCAGCAGCAGTAGTATTAGTATGGAGAGTGTTGTTGCCAATGCCTTCTTGGCCATTGTGTTTGGTCCTCGGATTTTCGGCCTTCTTGTAGAGTTGCAGAGCTGACAGTTCATCATCAGTCTCCCGCCAAAACATGATCACATCATCTTTTTGCGACTGGGGGGCGAGAGGTGGGGCGAGTCTATCGAAATTTTTTTTTCGCCCTGTTCAGAATTTCTAGAGGTCGGTTCCATTCCAATTCCACGGGGTAAATATGGAATGGAATCATTCAATTCCATGACCCTTTGGAATATGGAATATTCCACATGGAATTGGAATCGTCGCTGTACGTAGGAATAGTACTATATCATACGTAACATATCATTTAGCGTACACATAATAACTACATACGTCGTACTATTACATATAGTATGTCCTATGTATAGATGGAATATTCCATTCCAATTCCAAGGGTAAAATCTGGAATGGAATGGAATGGAATGGAATGGAATTTGGAATATTCCATGGTGGAACCGACCTCTAAAGTTTTGTGCCTCTCTTCTCTCTTGTGTCTGTCTTTCGCAGGTCGAACGCTGTCGAACTCCCGCGCAAACAGGCACCAGAAAGTACTTCGTACTGCATATCATCTACAACCAAAACAACAACAGCAACTGCATTATGCCTTTGCCTTTGCCGGTTGACACGATACAAGCAATCGACGGAGGAGATGTGCTGCTTGATATAATTGTTGTTTTGACAAGGCGGGAAGAAGTAATCTTCAACAACTTGCAAAGGAGTGATTGAAGGGGGGGAGTTTTTCGAGAGATTCATCGTCATTTTTGTCATCACAACAATGCTGTCGCTCCGAATCCTCCGTCTCTTGGTACAAGGGCTGTTCATCATACTTCTCTGCACCTCTTCGTATCTCGCCGGCTTTTTATTTGGGCATCACTCTACTCCAGAATCCACTTTATTATACGGCGCAATCATGAGCGTAGATCGTTCCATTCACAGTCATTGGAGCGATGTATCTTCAATACGTAGTACTACTTCAGCGAACAGGGTTACCAATAGTAATAATGATGATGATGTCAGTGACTGCATTCAGAACATGTCCGATGAACAACTCGTGGAATTTCATGTACAGCGTGAATTGGAAAAGCTAAAGGAGGAACAAGCAGCGACAGAAGAATCGATGGCAGCGGATTCCAACAAATTGGTAGCACCATCTTCATCATCATCGAAAACAAGACGTTTCCCTCAAGATACAATGGGGCGTTTTCTCAACGGCATGGTTCGCGTCAAAAAGGGTGATCTCGATGAATACTTTGATTTTGGCAATCCACTTGAAGTCGGCCGTGCTGGGAGCAATGTCGAAGATGCCCTTGTTCTTTATTCCTATCAAAAATCATTGGCATTCATGAAGGATAAACAACTGTCACATACGGCACAATATGTGGATGCATCTTCGGGCATACCATTGACTGATCCCAAAACTGCCACCGAACATTGCGATTCCATGAATGTTATATTTACTGCCAATCCCGGGAAAACGCGGCAGTGCACGGCCATTATAGGGAACTTGCCGAGCTATCACGTGCAACGATGGATGAAGGTAAACACCACGCGAAGCTCTCGCATTGAGACGGATTTACCATTATCCCTCGTTAGTCGAGGATATGTGGGAACACGAGGAAGGTCCAATTTCTACGCTCCATCATTCACTGGGAGAAACAGTCCAGTGAATCGACATTGGAAAATGCTCTTAACATTCTTCAAATATCTCGATTCGGTATTGGAGGATCTGCAGCCAATACTTGCCAAAGTTGCGCGGAATAACGCCGTGGTGGTTATGACGTGCAATATGGGACAGAGTCAGTTATTGATGAATTTCGCCTGCTCTGCACGTCGGAGAGGGTTTGATTTGGGGAATATATTGGTATTTCCATCGGATGCTGAAACGAAGAAATTGGCCGAGGGACTTGGTTTGACCACCTATTATGACGAAAAGGTGAGTAGTCGATCAGTATTGGATAAAGAACTGGAGGTTATTCATTTACAAACTTACCTTTGACTCATGTGTCGGCATCACCTGAAAGAACATGGGGCCATTGCCATCGGGTGCGGCAAAGCGGTATGGAGGTGAGATTTGATTACTATCTCTCCACCTCGATTTGCGTTGTATCTACGCACTCAAAACGTTCATTTTGATTGACATTTTCAACAGACAGACAATTTACAGGTGTGTGTGTGTGACGATTCTTTGAGTTGTCTACTACAGCGCGCTTACTAATAGCTTTTTATGCATTGAAAGCCATGATGTATGCCAAGGTGCGAGTGAAACAGATCGTATTTTTGTCATATTTTTTCAGATCACACATAATCAACATTCACTCTCAACCTAATTCTCTCCAGGTCTTGTGCGTACTCTATCCACTGTTACTTGGGTATGACGTCCTCTTCCAAGACGTGGATGTTGTCTGGATCAACAAAGAGAGGGATCCATTGGAATTCTTCCTAGATGAGTCGTCCAACATCACTCATTTTGATGTGGTATTTCAACATGATGGATCAAACAGCATCCGATATGCTCCCTACTCTGCCAATTCAGGATTCTTCTACGCACGCGCGAACATACGAACCCAATACTTATTCACGTCGTTACTGTATCATTCCGACCTGATTATAACTTGGGACTCACAGCAACAGGTACTCGTCCAATTGCTTGCAGAGCATAGCTCACTATTCGGACTTAACGTCAAAGTGTTGGGCCGCGGTACTGAAATGTTCCCTGGTGAGTGTGATCCCCACCATTTATTTTTCGTTATTTATGATGTCTAACCCTTTCATCCGCTGATTATCGTTCATACTTTGCACTCTCAGGAGGATATCACTATCATCGAAATTATGCTTTCATGAAGAAATTCGTGAAGAGGGAAACCAAATCATATGTTTTCCACATGTGAGTGTATTTACAAGGGGAAAACGTGGTATAAACAATCTGTTTATTAACATATCGGTCTTTGTTCTGCATCAGGTCTTGGACAGAGAACAAGGATAACAAATTACTCTTTTTACGACAATTAGGTGAATGGTACGTGAAAGACAAATGCATCGACAAACCAGCATCTGTCATTCTAGGCGGCAGGTCGTCGTCGTCAGAATCTGCCCCACTCGTGCAGCCATGTTGTTCCATGGTTCCAATATTCAGCTGCCATTTTCGGGATAAGGCATCATTATATCCGTGCAAAAGTAGTGATCCTATCGATGCGAATGGAAGGTCATTTTGGTAATGTTATTTATGCAGTAAGATAAGAGATAAATAATAGTAGAAGATGCCCTAACTTCATGATCATCGTCGCAGTGAATCCAACTCAGTTTGCAACTGAAATATCGTCCGGTCCTTCCTTTCTAATTCAGATTTGGCTGTTCTGTACAAAATGCCCATGTTTCTTTTCAGGATCTCATTTTCCTCCTTTAATTGTTTCGTCTGTTCTAGGAGTTGCTGGACTTCCGGCTCTGGCTTCATCATTGGCGTAGATTGCGCACCCGCCATTTCATTGTTGTTTGACTTGATATTTGTGGATGGCGCTGGGTTCACGACTGCATTGTCGAGATCGCCGTAGAGATCATCGTCATTTGATGCCATGATCTGCCGCGGGGGGACGAGTTTGGTTGTAGTACCAGGTATTTATGTCATCCCTGTAGATATCGTAAGTCGACGGAGATGGTACTACGAGATCAAAGTTCCCGCCAACCGTTTTGCAATTAAATTTCGTGAATGTGAATGGAGACGATGAGACGATAATGGCATCGTCGACAACATCATCGACCACTCTTCGCGAGACGGCATCCAACTGCTGTAAGCCAGTATACATCGGCGCCGCCATCTTGCCCAGACCGCTCTTTGTTCCCGATTTTGACGATGATGAGAATGACGAAGTCGTTGGCGAAGGAGTTGCTCAACGCCGACGGACAAGAATCAATTGCGCCACCATCGCCACCGTCACGACCGAGGAGGTATGCCAATCGCACAGCACCGTCACTCGATACGCTCAAATTCTCTCATCCGAATTTAATTCCGTAGTTATTGAGCATCATCTCAAATGGACACCGTTGGTGATTCATCCATATTTAGATTCGCCTCCACCTCCCGAGTCGCCACGGCAACATCTTGGGACTTATGACTTTCATCACGTGGATTCCATGGTAGATTGGGCAATAGAACATGACATGCACATCAAGGGGCATGTTTTGATTTGGCATGTCACATCTCCAGTGAGCATATTGGAAAAGATGACGCCAACTCAAGTATGCTGTGCTGTCAGACGTCACATTTTCACCACGATAGCCTACTTCAAGGATAGAATATCCATGTGGGATGTGGTGAATGAAGCATTGGCAAGTGATGGAACATTGGTAGAAAACGTCTTTTATCGCAAAATGGGACCTAATTACATTGAACAGTGTTTTCGATGGGCGCATGAAGCCGATCCAAATGCGTTTCTGATTTACAATGATAATAAGGTGGAGGGGTGTGGCTGTGGAGATGTCGACGATAACGCACAGTTACAAATTCGAAAGTGCAAGGCCAGGTCGCCAAATCAAGCCAAGGCAGACGGATTTTTTAATCTACTCAAGGATTTAGTGCAAAAGAAGGTTCCGATTCACGGAGCGGGGATGCAAGCGCATTTCTCCGCGGGTGGGGTCGGGAATCAACGTGCGCCAACCCCAAGCATGGTGAAGCGACAAATTCGACGAATTGGTAAGCTTGGGCTTCAAGTGAACATTTCAGAGATGGATGTACGTGTTTCAACGTTGAAGAGTGCAACTACTTGTGATATCGTGGATGACAGCAGAATCCGGGAGATTGCACAGACAGAAATTTATCACGGCATATTGACAGCCGCACTTTCGGAGCCAGCATTTCATGGTATTTGGCTTTGGGGGTTCACAGATCGGCATACGTGGGTGAAGAACTTCTATCATGACGATAATCCGTTAATATTTGACGAGAGTTATAAACGAAAGTCGAGTTACTTTGGTGTTGAAGCAGCCTTACTCTCATTATGTCCCGGCCGACCTGTAACACCCTACAAGTATCTCGAGGTAGACGTTGACAAAGAGGGGAACGAGTGGGGCCATCAGTGGATAATGCCAGAGCCAGAAGAGGAGATCATGGGAGGTAATACGAAGGACACTACAAAAGAAGGCCAACCTGATTGGATGCAATAATCGTGATAACTTCTATTTCTGTTCATTTGTCCTCGGTGCAGTGTGTGTTAATGCAACATTTATGGATTTTATTCGATGAAGAAATGAGTCAAAGGAAATGAATGGAGTTGAAGAGATGCCGGACTATGGCTCGGTCTACACCTAAAGCTGTATCCTCTTTTGTAACCATGGCTTTCTATTCATTTGCTTCAAACGCGCTTGCGTTGCTTCCTCTCGCCTCTCCAGCCTCTGCTTCGCCTCCTCTCGTCCAATTACTGCTTTCAACTCCTTGTGAAATGCGGCGCCCGAAACCTGATCACCAATGATATTTCCAAATTTCTTTGCAGTGAGCAACAGAAGAATTTGGCCCGCTGACCTGCCACTCTTATCTCCAGGCTTGGCGCTATTGATAGTACGGCCACTATTACCAACACCTCCTTTACCGCCAGAACCACGTTCGTAAGAATGTTGCCATTTGATGCCCAATGTCCCCATGTCCGCGACACGAGGCGTGTGAATTCGACGATCTCCCATTGAATACTTCGATGTACCATTGGAATTTTGTTTGAGTTCCGATTCCAGATATTCGCAGACTTTGAGTGTGTGCTCCACAAGGATACCCTCTAGTTCGTCTTTGGTGCCTTTTGGAATCGCTACGTCAGAGGTCGTGGCTCCATGTTTGGCTTCAGAGCTTGCATCGGTGCCGACAGATACTTGCCGAGCTTCGACCCAAGATCTTGCAATTGACTTGGTTGCCTCGATCATCCAGCTCTTACAGTCATCAATGTCCCATGTAGCGGCTGCTTTTGTTTCAAACGCTTGTCCTGTCAACGTGTCCTTACAAGATTTCTCATTCAAGGGACCCACATCAACACCTCCATGTGACACAACCGTTGTATCAAGAAGAAGACCTCCTTTACCAGCGAGAGAAGCACTGTGAAGATCATTTCTACGACTCGCCCTTGCATGTTGAACCGTCGTCTCATTGCTATCACCTCCATCTAAATCTTCGCCAGCAAACTTCTTAAGTAATTGCTTTCCATCTCTACTCAACTGATCAAACGCTTCGCTCAAACATGCTGCAATCACACCCTTGAACTGCTGAACCATTTCGCGATCGTCACGAAATCCAGCAAACAACTCCTTTGCCCGCTGAACTACTGCTTCGTGAAGTCCTAGGGCGTCACCCGCGTGGACCATCTGAAGCGCAAAAAGTGATTAGTTGGGGAAATTGAAGTAACGGTTGTTATTTCAAGGAAAAAATGAATCAACATACCTGATAAAAAGCATCTTTCTTCTGCCGGTCCTTATATCCAATACGAGTTTTCCTCTCTTCTTTTCCAAATTGACTTATATTCATTTCTTTGTCAAACATTCAAGCGCGAGAGAACATAGCAGCTTTCAAGAACATTTTTGTGGTGACGATAATAAAGGAAAGTAACAGTAAACGTACCCGTATAGGCATGAGCATTCCTCAATATATTCTCAAGGCCACCTCGACTCCCCGTGCCATATCCCCCCATTCCAGCTCCTGTCTGGAATGACATCCCACCCAATGTTGTTGCCATATTGTGCGAGTTCGAGAAGAGTGGATTCGGAGCATCACCGTGATGGTTTCTGTCCTCTTCACCCTCAAACTTTCGATACTGGGATCCCTCGTGCATGATCGATTCCGACACGACGGTGCCGCAATTGGTGCAGATTAAATCTCCATTTTTACGATCGAGTATGAACGATGCCTGATCATTGTTCCCACACGTATTGCATTTCTGAAATATTTCCAATTCCTGCTTGGCGGCCACGGGTATTTCACTATCTTCTTTTTCGAGGGATGCGGCGGCGGCACTGGCGTTGGTACCCAATCCAAGAACGACAGTGTCGTAGACACGCCGACGGATGGCCTTGAGCTCAGAATCGGATATTTCGGGACAAAGTAAATCGGCAATGCGACGGGGGGTTGTGGCTAGAATATCTATCTCCGTTCTGCGTGATGTGTACCATCATGATATTATGATGTGTGCATTTTCTAATTGTCAACGCGTTCACTATCGAAATAATGCGTTGTTTATAGAGTTGAAACACTCACCGTGCCGCAATAGAACGATGCAATCCTCTGGCAAACTTGATCACTTCCCTCAGTGATAAATTATGAGCCGTGCCAATTATCACATCCAAATGTTTCTTCCGCTCCTCCTTCTTCGAAGCATCGTCCACAATATTATTCTCAGTCGACAATTCACTCAGGGGAATGCAAGTGAGTGTATCAACAACCCCACCGTGCACACCTGCTAGAGCATTAACTAGTCCGCCCAATGTTATACGTGAAAGAATCGAGCCCGTGGATAGTTCGGTAGTGTTATTGGCTTCGCCGCCGGAATTGGATTGTTTGGCGAATGATGGATCAAGAATTTGATATATGTCCCCGTTATTTTCAATCTTGACTCGCTTAGCATTGGGTTCATCACCATGAGCGCCACCATAACCATCATTGGTACCAACTCCATTACTACTACTATTGTTATGTGACGAAGACGAGGAGGCAGCATTCAAGGCTCGCGTTAAATTCGACAAGAGGGTATTACCAACCAAGGTCTGCCTATCATCTGCTATGCCGTCATCTTTAATAGATGAAGAATTGACTTTCCTCGCAGGAAACAGCATCCCCCCCGTGTTGGGTACTCCTGGGGCCAATTGACGCACCCAGCGTTCGATTTCAGGGGTGGTGAAATGCCAGAACGGTTTCTCTCTGAGTATTTGTGAAGATATAGACAATGACGATGACGACAATGGTACTGGAGCTGATACTGGTGCTGGTGTTACTTGAGCGGCGAAGCCAGCAGCGACGCTGGCGGCAGTACTAGAGGTGGCGTGGACGGAGGAGGCCATCATGGTGAGATAGGAGAATAATTATTATTAGGGATCACGTCGTGAAGAGAGGATTGGGGAAAAAAATCGATCTGAAGAATTTGGAATATCCGAAAATAGAAATCGGTCCAAATCAATGAAAATGATCCCAAAAGAAACAACACAGGCAGATTCAGTATCGTAGAGTGCGCCATGACCATGACATCCGCCTCAATCCGACCCATCTATTATTTTTTCTCTATCAGCAAAACGATGAAAGTGGCCACTTCTCTAATTCTTCTCCTTCTTCTTGGCCATGTGCCCTGCTGCTCATTGGCCTTTGTCACTCCGTTCATCACCACCGCCGGTGCACCCAAATCATCATTTTCTAACGAAAGGGGTAACATCCGCGTCAGCAGCAGCAGCACCATGTCTACTACACCGGCAACGACACAGCGAGGATATTACGACCGTTCACTTCTTTCTCGACAATATTCTACTATACTTTCTCATCCACGCCTCCATCATATCACCAGCACAACGCTACAAATGATGGCAAACAACGAAAGCAATCCATCATCGCTCCCCGTCTTTCTCGATCCCGGTACCAAGGGAGGAGTCGTTGTACTCTCCATCTTACTCTTTCTTGTACCTATACTCATGTATCAAATTGCCACTGGTCCCATGGGACTCGACGAGGTAACCGTTGGACGTAACATTGGTGTGGGATTCTCAGTAGTGACCATGTTATTGTGGGGCAGTACCTACATTTTCCGTGTAGCTACCAAAGATATGACGTATGCGAAACAATTAAAAGATTATGAAGATGCCGTGATTGCCAAGCGGTTGGAGGAGTTGGATGAGGACGAGGTGATGGCGCTGGTGGAAGATATTGAGCGGGAAAGATTTTAATGATGACTTCGTTTGTGAAATTGTGTTGAATAATGGAGTTTCAATCGTAACTACTGAGGAGAATAGTTGCATTTTATTGCTAGCTCAAGTACTAGAACTGATTCTGTCTATTGCTTCATGGTTATGCAGTTTCGGTGTTCAATCTGGTCTCAGCTCTTAGAATTGTGTCCTAGTTGCACACAGCTATCCACAATCCCCCCACACCATCCCTACCTACGCTCCCCACCCCCACCCCTATTCTCAATTCTCCATTACACAATTCGTTCCAACTCGGTAGCATAACTCAAACTTTGTGCCATCAACTTCATCGATGGAATATCCACGGCCTTCCCCCCCGACGTGGGTGGTTGGAACGTCAATGTATCTCCATCATCCACGATCCAATCCTCTCGCTTCTCTTGAATATACTCTTGCAACTCGCCAATCGAATCAAATTTCATCATGGTTACCGCATCGCTCAACTTCATGGAAACGAACGACACCTCGATACAATCCGCGATCGCATCCCGAACCGTGTCCAATAAATTTTCCATGAAGAAACTGTACGACGCATCGGGAACGTTCGATCGCGAATTCAATACCTCATCGTAACTACCCACCATTAATTGACGCTCCAATGTAATGGGAAACGAGACGTAGGGCGTGGATGCCTCGGCTTCCGATAAGAGTTCCAATTCGGCATGGAATTCCGACAGCCGATTGTCCACGAGGAGATGCATTAGGTTGAGACCTAGTACGTGACACTTCCGCTCGGTAATAGTGAGCGTTCCATCTCCACCACCTCGTGCGGAAAGTGCGGCATAGTAAGGTTTTAGTTGGGACATGTTCCTAGCGAACGCCTCCAAATCGTCGTCGGCCACGGATAGTAGAACGCCGAGTTCCAATGCGTTCGCGGCAAGTGTGATGGATTCGAGTGGAACCTCACTGTTGTTATTGTTGTTGGTAGGGATATCGAGCATCCATATCTAGATAAATAGAAGTGTATGCAAAAGGAAGGAGAGAGCGTTGTTACATGAGGGTGGTATGTTATTGGGCAGAAAGAGTGAGTAAGAATTTGGTTGGAGTTGGAGCGTGGTGAGAATCAAATACTATTTGAAATGCAACGCGAACAAAAATGCAAACTCATCATGAGAAAGAGGGGCAATACAAGATTCCTACCTTGAGTTGATTAAGTGATCTCTTGGCTGGATCAATTTCATTGGCCTGAACCTGCCTTGTTAGGTTGGAGAGTAGTGTCTTGGCGTCCACCATCGTAGTCGTCGCTGTCCTTCGTTGATGTTCGCTTTGTGTGCTAGTAGTAGCTCTCTCTCCTCGCTCTCTCGTGGACACAAACACCACACCTACCGTACGTTGTACGTTTGTATGTTTGAAGTTCAAAGCCCGGACCCGGAAGAGAACAAAAGAACTTTGTTCCGGCGGAAAGATCTTTCGCTCAAAATCCCAACACGTACCTTACTCACACCTCTCCGAAGATTTATTTGGCGACTCGAGCGATAGTGCGCGATCTTTCTTCTTTCTTGACACCTCTATTGCTGCCTGGTGCACTGCTTGCTGCTTGCTGCGTTGGTAGAGAATGTTTTGACACCTCTAATAATAATGAAGAAAGAATGGCCGGCATGGAGTAGAGATACTCGAGGTTTCGGGTAGATATCTGACGCTCGTTTTGAATCTGTCTCTTTGGGTGTAGGTAGAAGTTGTCGGCGAAGTCGATCATTATTAGTTGTTGGTTGTTGCCTTGTCGTTGCCGCCGCATCAAGCATCGACACTCCAATTATCATTTCCAAGCCAGAGATCATTACGCGCCTCTGCATCATCACGAAGCAAATCATATAGCTCTGCTACGAACTCGATCGATAACGAGTACCACTAGAGACAGCAGAACAATACCCACAACATGTATGCCACGAACATACTAGCTAGCCGTGTTGGCTCGTCCTCCCTGTCGAGCAGCTGTCGAGGTGTCTTGTCGAGATCTTCTCCCTCGTCGTCGTCGTCGTCATCTACTACTACCACTACTACTACCACTGCCACGTCCACCCGACAACAACGCACTCGATCATCATCATCGAATAACAACAACAACAGTGCCGCCGCTGCGCCCCTCCTCGTCACATCCACCACGGCCGGCGCCGCCTGCATCCTGTGTCACTCCCTGCGCACGACGGCAGCTTGCTCGGCATCGACCATGGCGGCGACGACGACGACGCAGCAATTGCAACGCGCGAGGCAACTTCACTCTTCGTCTAGCATAACAACATCCTCATCATCATCATCATCATCCTTTGACGCTGCTCATCCTCCACTACCGGGCATTGGGTCGATCGCGACGTCCTCCCATCTACTTCTCGGTCGAGCCAACAACTCCACGTTTATCCCCCCTTCGACATGCTCTCTCGCCCATGCCGCCGCCGCCGCGCGCATCCATCCTTCGTCGTCGCCGCTTCCCAACCAACGACGCTTACTGCAACCCAAGTTTCGCTCGTCGAGCAACGCCGCCGCCACCACCTTGCCGTCGTCCGCCGCGAGCGATGTCGGTCTCGCGATGAGTTGCTTCTCGGGAGCAGCAGCGGGGCGACATAATGTTCTCTGGCAGGAGGGCATTACTACTGCTGCGAGCGAGACGACCGCCGCCGCAACGACCGCATCGGATTCCGCTTGGACGGGTGCCATTCTGCTGGCCGCGGCCGCCGCGACCGCGGGCGGCATGCTGTTGGGAGGTCCGATGGAGGGACTTCGGGGTAAGACTACTTGCGGCGGCGGAGGGGCGGGGGGTATCGGCGGCCACGGTGGCGGAGGAGGAGGCGGCAGCGGCCCTGGGGGGAACAGCGGCGGACCAATAGCAGCAGGTGGGGAATCGTCGCACAGGCATTCGTTGGATTCTTCCATGAAAGAGAAGGAAACGCATGCGAAGGAATTGGATGTTTTTCATACTGCCATTATTCCACGACCCTACGAGGTACGTTCCTCATCATTCATCGCAATGCTTTCGGTGTCACCTTTTATCCCGAGAGTGCGTGCACTCACTTTCCGTTTTTCTGGATGTTCTCAGGTATCGGTCAGAGCACTGCGAGGCGGACGCTTGTCGATGGAAGATGAGTTCGTTGTCGTTAGCGGAGGGCGATTGGCAGCGGTCTTTGATGGACATGGTGGAGGCGGTGTTAGTCAATACCTCCGCGATCGTTTGCATGTCATCATATCCGAACAGTTGCAACAACAAGAATTATCCCAAAAGACGAAGCTGAGAGGAGGGGATATCAAGAGGTTCGTGTTTGGGAACGGTCTTTCGAAGAAGCACGCCCTATCGGAGGGAGATCAAGGGTTGGAGGATGGCGCATCTGCGTCGTCCAATTCTCCAAATTATAACGTAACCCATGTTGGTAAGCTCCCCATTACTTCGGTCGTTGCCGCGCTTAAAGATTCGTTCGATCAAGTGGAGAAGGAAATTTTACGCCATGACGAATATGAATACCAAGGTAGTACGGCCGTTGCCACCCTCTTACATGAAGCAAGCGATGGCACGCGCACACTCATCTCTGCCAACATCGGGGACAGTCGTGGAATACTTAGTCGGAATGGTACTGCCATTGATTTAACCCGTGACCACAAGCCGAATGATGACAAGGAGAAGGCGCGTATACTAGCCATGGGGGAGAAGATTGAATGGGATCATTATTGCAAGGTCCATCGGGTGCGAAATTTAAGCCTTTCCCGTGCCATTGGTGATCGCTTCGCAAAGCCTGCAGTTTCGGGGGAGGTGGAGATTAAATGCTTTCCCGTGCATGATGAAAAGGATGAATTTATTTTGTTGGCCAGTGACGGACTTTGGGATGTCATGTCCAGCCAAGAGGTTGTATCATACGTGCACAAGAGATTGAATGCCCCCCCGAAAGATGGGATTGTTATAACATGTGAAAAAGACCTGGCAAATCTCAAAAGTCTGCGGAGAAAAAACTTATCAAGATTCATTGCCAATGAGGCTTTACGCCGAGGGTCGGGGGACAACATTTCGGTTGTAATTGTTTGGTTGAATACTACTTGATCAGATTACACGTCAACACTGAATCACGGTCCTGAAATGCTCCATTTACGCTCTCTATGCAGCTTTTCTTGGATCCAACACCGCCGAGTTTCATCATATTGCATCGATCAACAAAAGCGGCAAGAGACCAGGCTTAACGATTTGTGGAAATTTTGCGGGTGGAGAAAGAACCGCATCTCATATGCACGAACTAGCCTTTATATCTGTTTTTGGTATGCACAACGACGTGTTGCCTTGAGAATCAAGCAGTTGAACGAGATGAGACAAAGATTAATACTACGTCTTGTAGATGTATTACTTATTACCGATATGGTTACGTTTATTTGTAAAATAGATTCTGCTCTTCACAGCGTTTGATCGCATAGGCCTTGACAAGCATTAACAACATCCCAACATCCACGAGCCAATGAAGTCTGCTCCTCCAACTTCTCCATAAGCGAAGCAGTACGCAAATCAATGTACGCCGCTCGTTGCGCCTCCCCACCTTCGTGAGATCCCTTGGCCATTGCCATAAGTGCCTGCTTGTGATAGGATGCATAACCCTTCCCGGAGACGGCATCGGCCACAACAAGTTTGGCCGTCTCTTCATCAACCTTGGTGGACACGAGAGAACGGATTGCTTTATTGCGGTTACTCGAATATTCAAACTCTCGGTACTTCGTACGACGGAGTATGTCGCGAGTTTGCACAGGAAATAGATTTGGAATATCGATATCGACATCGCAGGATAACATTGTCTGGTGTGGGACTACTTGGAGCTGCTCTGAGACAGGTGGTGGCTGGACATCCTCATAATCGGGATTGGCAACTCTCCTTCTTGTGGTCACCTCCGAATCCTCGCCCTTGTGCACCGACGATACTTTAGCGTGGCGTTTCTTAACCAATGGCTCGGCGCCTTCCAAGGTCATGTCATAATTGAAAATAATTGGATGAGTACCCGATTCGACCTTAACCAGTAGTTTCTTCTCAAGGAGTAATCCACGCACAGAGGAGAATAACATACGACTGCACCCAAATAAGCTTGTAAGTTCTTCATTGTTGTTTATGATGGAAAGGTCGGTAACATCTTGCAAATTTCTCGTTCTTATGTAGAAGAAAATTGCATATAATGCCTCATCCATGGTCACTGTGTTGGGAATGTGTGCATCCTTGTTTTCATCGATGGTTGATGTATCACCATGTACTAGCGTTGCGGTGGATACTCCTGCTACTGCTTCTTCATCTTGATTCCAAAAAGTGTTGCTCAATGCCTCATTCCCCGAATTGGCTGAGGATTCCCCCTCTCGCTTTCTCTTCTTTGATTTGCTACTACCACTACTACTACTTCCACTTTTGTCCTTGGGCTTGAGTTCCGCTGCACTTCGTTTACCAATAAATGTCGGAAAAAAGATGTTACACAGCTGTGGCGACGGTACATAATTCCCCTCGTCGCCATTGCCTTCTTGCCGACGGTAAAGTTTAATTCTGGCAGCAATTCGATCCGTCCTAAAAATTCGCTTGAACACCTTCCCTCCCATCGGTTTGTATTCGCTCTCTTCATTGTACACTATGAAGAAGGCATGCGAATCGGGAGTGCTGTTCGACTTTTTGGTATTGCGTTCCCATGTCAACGTTTTTACATTCTCGGATCCGGTGGAATCCATCGCGGAGGAGGATGTTTCCGGCGTACTACCGAACCCGCTCCGCGTAACTGCTGTGTTATTGTCCGTGGCGGAATCGACCTTATCCGACAAATTCTTGACTACTCTAAATTCCACCTCGAGTTTATCAAATAAATGTGTGAAAAGGAGTTTGTCTACATCCTTTTCATTCTCACGTTCGGTGATCCCTCCTCGCCACTGATCACGGACGGGAATATCTGCTTTTGCAGTGATGGGAGTGGACTTGTTTTCATTGTCACTAGCACTGCCACCAGCACTACCGTCGTCTTTCCACCCCAAAATCGGCAATCCTTTTTCCAATCGATCATTGGTGATCCTGGCAGATTCATGATCTAATTGAGGAATTAATAGACCGCCCTCAATGACCAATGTCCATTTCCGCACCCCCTTTTTTGGCGGCGATAGTTGTTGCTGTTGTTGCTCCTGCTGTTGTTGTAAAGAGAGTGGTGTCTCTTCCTCCAAATTTTTATGCGCCGAGGAATGGAGTAACGCACTGAAATCCTTTCCGCCGGGACGCGTAGTGACCACGGCAGCAGCAGCAGCAGCAGCAGTAGAAGAAGAAGCAATTCCCGCCCCTTCGTGGTCATGGCCGTTAGGTTTTTCGAACTCTTCCTCAACTTCTTGTCCTCCTCCTCCCTCGACACGATGACTAATAAATATTCTCATGTGCGTCTTGCGAAATGTCGGGGTCTCCTCAATGATGTTGGCGGCTCGTCGTCGATGGGCGGAGACGCGCGACGCAATGCGAGATTCGAGATCGTCAAGTCGACGAAGCATGGCGCGATGACGGTTGTAGATTTGGGACATGCGGGATGATGGTGGTGGCGCCATGGCCATGGTGTGTGAGAGTGAGAGAGAGAAGGAAAGGAGAATAATTTTTGTGGATGACGTCTGGAAAAAAATGCCCGGGACTGTGAAACACAAGAATTTCGAATTTCCCCGGAAAAAGGATCCGCCACCACAAAGTGTCAGTGTCATGACTCCTCATGACTCCCATCTCCAGAAGCAACAAAAGCGTAGGAAGAAGAAGTGAGCTAAGTATTGTTATCTACTA
>JALLBB010000436.1:0-14158 GCA_036939735.1 Discostella stelligera | reverse complement strand
CTGGGACGGACTGACAAAAAAACAGGTCCCGACACAAAAGGGAGAAGGCGAAAGGGGCCGAATCGGACGCAGGCGCACTCACACTAATAAATCCCCGGCGGTAAAACGACCGCCGATCCAACTGATTATCATCATGAAGGATGCAATCGTGATGCAGTAGAAAAAAAAAATTTTTTCTGGTGGGGGGGCTAACACGCAAGCTTGCAACCCAACACAGGGAGCATCGGAGCGTCAATCAGCCGATAGAAAGGTTGGAAGGGGTGCGTTTTGCACGGTAAAATGAAAAGTATGATCCACGTGGATGGAGTAAATTGGCAACTCCATCGACGGCATCGCATTGTGGAACATGTGTGTGTGACGGGCAAGAATATCCCAATGAGCTTGCCCGACTTGATCGCGCGACTTCCGACCCCTGATGGCCGCAAAATCAAATGGACCACAAATGTAGGTGTCAGTGTGGAGGAGATTGACCCGACGGCAGCATGGGACAAAATGGCGTCGACGTGCATATTCCTCCAAGGTATCGGACAGTCGGATCAAATGCGAGTCAACAGCAAAAGCATCTGCCTGATTATCACACATAGGGTGATATTGCAGCCAATATTACTGATTGACGGCGTTGAAACAAACATCTGCCAAATGCAGGATGTAGAAATCCACCAAAAACCGTCCATCCTGTAAGCAAGAGGGGTGCAGCGCCATCAACTTGCACAAAGCAACGCGAACTAGTCTCCACTCAGCCAACGTACCATCGGTGCCAAATTTGTGGGCAATGAAGAATAATTTGTCGGCGCTGGCAATAATGGAGGCCACTAATGAAGAAATAGGAGGAATAGATGGTAGCGTCGACTCTGGTAGAGGAGGGGCCGGAGGCCTCCCTTTAGTAGTTATAGAGGTAACGTTCTAATTCTTAATAAACGACTGCGGTTGCTATATTCTACGCGCGTGATGATCGCTTATTAGATAATTTAATTAGAATTAATTTACGCCGTGTATTGACGGCGCTACACTATAATATGTGTAGCGCCGCGGCGAGACTTCCGAACTCGTCATGGTCGGAAAGTCGAACACAACAACAACAAAAAAAATAGAGAAAGGGGGGATGGGGCCCGAAAATGTGGCCGAAAACGTAAATTCCCGCAACCTCAATAGAGCCGTCTCATTGGAAGCGTCAAGTGGGTCGGTGTACCAGCCCAGTTCCGCATTAAAATCTGCCAACGTGGGCCAAACGAAATCGGAGTGAGAACCGACCCGAGCGTAGCTAACGCCGGTTTGAAAAGGCAATGGGGGTACAAACCCTGTAATACCAGCCTCAGCAAATGGATCAGGAATGATGTCCTTGTAAATCTGACTATAACGAGAGTCTGGCCCGTCCAGCAACTGCTGCGGAAGCAACTGAAGCGGATATGGAGACAGATCGGAAGCATGTTTCTTCTGAGTCCTATTCTTGTGCTGAGCATGAACCAACAAATAGGAACCGCCTGGAAGAATGCCAGTAACCCACCACGGTCCCGTATAAGCGTACATCAACTTGTCAACCCGTTCGCATCCCGCATCGGAGAGCACAGCACGACGGGCAAAAAAATAATCCCCGACCTTGTACAATCGTGGATCTGGTCGCTTGGAATTGACCAATTCTCTATGGAGAGCACGATGCTCATGAACCAACAGCTCCGCAACCTCCCGGCAAGCAGCCAAACGCTGTGTGAGATCAACAGAGTATTTCTCAATGTCCTTTGGAGAAGAATGTGTGAGGTTCCAATGAGCGTTGCTGGCAAAATCGATGGGAAAGCTGAATTCACGCCCAACAGCGACTAAACTGCGAGAGATATCGGTGCCTGGGACCAGGCATGCGTAGAGTAACAATAAAATCGACTCCATTGCCACACGAACGGATCCTTGCTCATTAGTCATAATCTTGAGGCCTTTATTCAAATAGCGGTTGATCCGCTCGACCATCATTGGATTGTGATTCTTGCCTGACAGGACGTGATAATGGATCTTGAGTAGGTCGAGTGATTCCTTGAAGACGCCAAGGAATTTGCTGTCCTTATCGAGGACAACTGTATGGCATAACCCAAAGCGAAGCTGGATTTTCATCAATGCGGAAGCGAAGGATTCTGCATTGGCATGGACCACTGGCTCCATGCAAGCAAAAGAGCACATGCCGCAACAGGCGATCAGAAAGACGGTGCACCCTTCGAATCCCGCAAATTTCCCAGCAACGTAGATATCAACATGTAGCACCATGAACGGTGCCTCAATTGGGAAATTGTAAACCAACTTGGCGGATTTGTACTTTGCCCGATTAGCAAGAGCACAACCGGGGCAGGCACGACACATCTTTTCAACATATTTATACATGTGCGGCCAAAAATACCGCAACCGAATTCGATGAAAAGTTCTGGTTACGTTGAAGTGTCCACCGATTGGGTTGCTATGAAAAGCAACGAAAACAACATTCCGAAGTGATCGTGGGACCAGCTGAAGACGGGTATAAGACTCGCCACCAACCAACGGTTCACGGTATATCAAAAGTCCATCCTCAAGGGAGATCAACGATTCGCGAAGAGCTGCCGATAACTGTAATGGACAGCTTGAAAGTTTTGCTTTGTGAGCAGAGCAGGGTTTTTCGCCATCTGGGCGATTAAAGACAACTCATCGTCCGCTGCAAGCTCCTGAACCCATTTATCTTTATCAGGAAGGCGTGTCGTAGTAGCCCCATTCAAAAAAACTTGAGCAATGGAGGCTTGCGCAATGGGTGTACCCGCCGCGGAGTCGTCGGGATCGACACAATCGACATTGCTATTGCGGATGGCATGCAAAACATCGAGAGCCTGTGAAAATATCCAAGATGACGTGCGCCCAGGCACCCCAAATTCAAGATGTTTGAGATTGGACGGGTGGGATAACCGATAACAGATGTTGTCGCGTAGACAGTAGGCTTGCGCGACCTCAAACTGGGAGATACACCGAATATGACGGTGGCCATCATGGACAAACTCGATGCCAAACAAACTCCGGAACGAATTACCATTTGGCCTGGTATCGACCTCCGGGCATAAACCCGCAGTGTCGACCACGGAGGAACCGGCAAGAGAATCCCTCTGTTCAGCATGTCCCACGTGGATGTGATACTTGATTTTTGCGAGCTTGGTTGTGGGCATGGTGGACGAATCCGATTTTGTGACCGCGAGGCGGTTGTCAAAACTTGAGTCGTCTGGCGCAAACGACAACGAATACGTCGGCACATTAAATGGCTCCCAAATGTAGGCACCTAGTGGACGAGGGGCGGTGGCTGGCGGAAGCTTGAGAACAAACGGATCAACCCCAGTCATCGTAGAAGTGTGAACCGCCGTAATGACGATGCAAGAACCATCGATGGAATCGCCAAGGGTAGAGTATGGAACGTCTAATCGGGTGGCAAGCCACTTCGCGCGCTGCAACGTGGCAATGAACCCAGCGACACGGCGCCCATCATGGTCCGGATGCACAAATGCAATGACGACACAGAGGCGATTTATGAGGCGTAATTGCGTGACAATAGCGGCCTGTGTTTGCCAAAACAACTCAGTGGAATCGGCGGACGAACAAGGGGTGGAGTGAATGATGTATCCATGAATCGGAACTGTGTCGCCCGAAGAGCAAATATGATGCAAAAACTCATTTGAAGATCAGAAGGTGGAATGGCAGTTACCGAATTCTGCCAACATAGCGCGACCCATAGCCAAAACATCGCATACGTGCCGAAGCGTAAATGGTAGGTTATCCGAGAGAACAGTAGAAAAGAAATGCCTACTATTGAACCCAAACACGGACCAGTGGAAGTGGGACAGCGACCATCCTGCCTCAGTAATGTTTGCGTTGTAAAGGATGCGAGATCGAGAGGCTGAGGTGGAAGGCATCCGGGTCACCCGAGTAGGAAACAGCCCATGACGCACTGGTACATTGGCCAGGAAAATCGTAGCTGAAGCATCATCAGATGGCAATGCCAAGTCAACAGACTGAGGCCCCGTGTCGGCATCCAACAACCGGTTCCGAGGTCCGCGGTAGTACGGCATATTCTCCGGTGACACCAGGAGCTCCTCAACCAGAGGGTACCACCATCGCAGAGAGCCAGTAACCAGTAAACTCGCTATACTTGCGGAGCAGTGGGTCAAAGCATACATCGGCATCAATCCGTGACCAATAATCTGCATCAACATTGAAGATATCAGAACGGTGAACGATCTCCATATCCCAGCACATGAGGCGCATCTGAAGATGCAGGATTGCTGGGTTTCCACCCTGGTAGGACAGAATATACTTGATGGCATAACAGTCGGTCACCCATGTGAACTTCTGGCCGAAACACATATGCCGACATTTATTGATGGCCCAATCACCGGCAAAACCCTCGCCAAGATGCGAATGAAGCTTGGATTCGTTGTTCTTGCAACGACGAGAGCCAAAGGCGACAGGGTTTAACTCGGTAACAGCGGTCTTGGTCAAAAAATTGTCAAAACTACCGCCACGCATGTAACGGTCCATTGCGGCCAGTGAAACGGGATCGTTTGAAGGTTGGCAAGCAACGTATCCAAATCCAATAGCAGAGAAATCTGTGCAAAGCACAATCAACTTCCTGTGATCGTAGCGCATGAGGCATGGGTCCAAAACAATGGCTTGCTTCACAGCGGACCAGGCCTTTGGAGTCCGTTATTGGCGTGGTATAGTTGGCCTTCATAACCTCGCGGAGAGGGGTAATGAGAATCTCAAAGTTAGGGATGAAAGCACTGTAAAATTGGCCAAAACCGACCAAACGAGCAACGTCCCAAACAGTGCACGGATCTGGCCACGCGTTGATCAGGTCAAACTTAGACATTGCTGGTCGATTTCCATCTGGACAAACATCAATACCAACAAATTCAACCCGCTTTGGGAAAATGTGACTTTTTCTGAGGCTAAGAGAAAGCCGTATGGCTTTCGAAATGATCAACTGACACTCCATGAGAAGGAGGGAATTATCAACAGTCGAGCCCCAGCTGAAAATATCATTGACAATATTGGTTGAGTTGGTATCATCATCAATTGTGAGACCACGTTTGGCAGCCAGCTGTTTCCAAATGCTACTGATATCGTGGATGAAAGAAATGAATGTCGCGGGGCCGTTGACGGGGCCAAAGGGCATCACAGTGTAGGTCCATTTGATTGCATTGGGTCCTTGAAACGCAAGCTTTGGCTGGCTCTCCTCAGCTACTGCAAGCTGGTGGTATCCCATCGGCGCGTCAAAAATCCAAAACCAAGTGCTGCGGCTGCACGCCGTCATCACCGCCGTATCACATCGCGGGATGGGGTAAGCAATCACCCGCGTAACCTGATTGAGAGGTATGTAATTGACACAAAAACGCCACACGAAGTCGTCGATATTGAACATGTGCTCCTGATGAGGTTTGGGAGCAAGTAGGCACTTGAAGAGCCATTGACCGTCGTGAATTTGACGGATATGCCAAACCTTCTCCAATGCAGCGATACATATCCGCATAATTGGCTCTTCCCTATGTCCGTAAAGAATTTTCTTTACAGCTATCGGAGCAGCGCTACCAGTGTCAATAACACACTGGTAATTCTTAACCGGAACGAACACCGTAGACTCCTCAAAAACAGCCCAATACTTGATAATTGATAACCAATGACATCACTTTATTCCGAATGCTCTTCTCCAGGTGGGACAAATCAAGGTGTTTGCGCAGTGTCTCGCCGTGCAATGCTTCATCAAACTGAACGTTGAAGCTGGGGTCATCAGTAAACAGATCCGGGATCGGATGCTTGGTTTTGCGCAAAACCTTGCCACCATCAATGGTATGGAGCAGTTGATTGTATTCGTCCAATTGATCTGGGAAACCGCGATTGTCCAGAAAGACATTGCGTGGTCGTCCATGACACTTAGGTTGGGGAGTGACTTGAATGGGCATCTTCTGTGTGCCGCTGGAATCGGGGGTATTATCACCCGCGATGACCTGCTGAACAGAGCTGCAACATGGCGTGGGAAGGCAAAGGCGTGTGAACCAAAAAGAAATAGCTCGTCAGCAATCATGGTACACGGAAATCATCCCATCAGCTATAACATTAACAAAGACCTATCTAGGTGATGACACAGGCCTTAATGGCAACATGTGCACCCTATAACCCAAGTGAGAACATCACTCACATGGAACTGTCGCTATTCCCCAATAGCATTGGGTCATGGTAAGAACTGAAGCTACTTGCCGCCAAAAGGGGGGGCGTCCAACGAACGATCGAGGTAGGGGGTCCTGACCCCGACAAAGTGGCAGATCCAGGCTGGCGAGGCCCTAACGCCGAGTCGGATCCAAAACTGACCATGGGGCCAGACCTTGCCAACGATGGCAACGCTGTAACAGCGCGGCCACAAACATGCGCAACAAGGTTGTCCACCTCCTCAATCAAATCCTTAAACTGAAATGCAACATTTGCATTAACAGGAGGGTCCACCTCTGGAACGTAACAGGTGGGGTGCAATAACTTGAACTTGAACGGCTTGCAATCAATGTGACGTAACTCAATGACCTCGTTCACCAAATCAATAATACCGCCGCTACCTTTCAAGAATGGAAGGCCCAAAATGCTGTTAATGCTCACATCAGGTCCCGTCGCGATGATCAACGAAATGGTAGCACCATCGCGGCCATAAAACGGAAGGTGAAACTCGAAAGCGCAATCAAGCGCGCATGTGGCAAACTGCTCGTCATCCTTCGAACTCTTCACAATGCCCGACAATACAATGGGGCGATAATCCGAGGGTGCGTACAGACGGACCAAAGTATGAGGGTACTGCTTTGCAAGACTAGCGATGTAGCGGATATTCCCAGTAGTCAACCCGGCTGCAGTATCCACAACACACTTAATTGCCGGGAACTCGGAATCGGTGGGAGAGCCGACAGGTAGCATAATTGTACGGAACGCATTCGTAACGGAGACGGGAAGGACTCGGCGCGGGGGGGCACCATTGGCAGTCAACACGGGGATGGACAAATTGTCTTCATCCCAGGCCACAGAACAGAAGAGCGTACGGTGTATGCGATCCATGGGCGACGAGGCTGCAGTGGAGTTAGTAGACGACGCCATAGGCGAAGTCACCGAAGAAGCAACACTGGCGGCGTCAGTGCCATGAGCTTGAAACACCTCCAACACCATCTTCTTCTTGGCCTCATCATCCAATTCCGCATACGTGAGCGTCCGCTTGGGACTATCCTTGCCGTGTCCCCCTTTTCCCTTGTTCTCCCACTTCCTAAGCGAATCACGGTATTTCTGAAAATTATCCTTTGCGGCCTGCTGAATCTCAGGCTGATTCCCCTTGGGGCAGGTGACCTTGCCATCGGAGTTCCTCCAAGCATGATCTGGGGATCCACATCCAAAACACTTGTGATTCTTGGAACAACGCTTGGGAGGAGAGGGCGAAGAATCGTAGCGGGCTAAAGTATTCTCAGCCTGGCTGGGGTAAGCGCCTGCCGCCGCATATGCCTGACCAATGGGCTGCCCAACTGCCTCGCGAGCAGTCGCGTTCATTGTGCGGTATTGCTCCTCCGCACCAATTGCCGCCAGGTAGATCTCCTCTAACTTTGCAGTCTGAAAGTCTGCATCAAGGCGATGGATCATGTAGTGATCCTTGTAACGATCAATGAAGTAGCGGCGGATGCGAGGGTCCAAGCCATCCATGAACTTGTTGCAAACGCTGACAGGGTACACGCGCTGAGATACGAACGGGCGCATGGCAAGTATCATGCGCTGATGGTATGCCCAAACACTCGAAGACACCCGATTGCCATCAGCATCGATGTAGGATTGCTTAATCACCTCCACCGCAGCGAAGGGCTGAGTGGTGTAATTCGGGCATAAATTCTTGAAGAGGGTATGGCATATCTGGGGGAAGGCCATGCGAAGGATGATCTCCGATTTAATGACGACGTTGCTTGTACAAACAATTCCGGGTAGATTGAAGTTGGCTGTTGATAACAAAATGGGAGAGTCATGAAGGCAGGGATGCAAAATTTCTGCAAACACCTGATCGGGGGTGAGGGTGGAAAGATCGGCCACTCCGTGCCAAGTGGTAAGCATGTAAGGAACTCCATGTCCATTTTTGACCGGCACGGTCGTTTGCGGCAATTCCATATAAAACTCCAATCGAAGAATTGTAACAGGGGGAGGGTCCCCCGGGGCCACTGGGGCGGTGAATAAGTGCGCAAAATCCAACTGAAGGCTAACCTGGACAAACTTGATATCGGCCGGGCGGCAATTACCAATCGCGCCATCGACGACTGGCTTGAGCACAGTGGAAGTGGCATTCACGCAACAATTAGCCTGAGGGATAATCGCCCCTGCGGAGTCATGGTAGGATTGAATAGTAAGGTTGTTGAAGTTCATCCAAGTGGATGAGTAATAATTCATGAAGGTAGCTTTGCTCCCATCGACGATCGAGCTCAGATTCAACTGAGCGCCAAGGGCGTCTAACTGCGTCTGAACGTCGACATCGACATTCGAAATTGCTGTCTTGTTAACCTGGAACGCGTGGGCTCGTTCCCAAATGGGCATATCCAAATCGACGCGAGGATAAAGATCCGTCGGCACGTGCCCAACGTTGACGATGACAGACGCCTTGGGAGTGAAAGAAATGGCCGCGGCGCTAGCACCGGAGTCGCCGTAACTAGTCATGATGATGGGAGGGAAGGGGGTAGAAGAAACCCCGAAGGTAGTAAGCGGCTGGAACAGTCTCAATAACTGTAAATCCGACACGAACTTGGAGCACCACTAAAAGAGAGATGACCATGGAGCGAGATAAGTGAGGCTTAGTAGATATTATTATCTACTAAGATATCGCAGCTCTGCGTCATCGACAATCTGTCTGTCCGTCACATGGGAGAGGAATCTCTCTAAGAAACAACAGACAGACAAGGGCAGGCAGACACGTGGCACTGTACAACCTCTACACTCCCTCTCGAAAGTTGATTAGGGGAGGGGACACCATCCCATCATCAGCTTTCGCACACTGGAAAGGAACCTGAGCAACATTGTCCAGGAACGACCAAGCCAAGGATTGAAAAGCTTGGGAGACCTTTTCAACAAAGATCTCGAAAACAGTGGTAGAGATGGCACGAGAAATAGTTTCGGAGATAACAAATTTGAGCCAGAAGTGGATGATGGATCGCATTCCACCAATATCTTCATAGAGGAGCTTGTTGCGGTTGTTTGCGAGTGCACTCGAATCGAAGTGCAAAACCATAGTCCGTAGGATGGCTCCTTCTGGTTCCATATCAACTTTACTTAGAAAGTCTACGTCCGCTCCCATGTAGTTTGTACGACTGCGTAGAATAGTTTCATTCTTTGTTGCATTCGCGCTGCAAGTAGTATCCATACTCTCCTCAAAATCATAACTTGCATTGAATGCTGAATCTTTGAGCAACTCTCCTTGCGTGTAGAATGCAATGATTTTGGTAGATTCCGTGTCAATCAGAATTGCAGGAAGCTTGTTGGATGGATGGTTGGAATTTGTCGCAACAATCTCCAACTTGTTCGTCAAACGCAAGTCAGCGCAACGGACAACAAAAGAAGAGACATTTGCCTTTTGAATGTTTCCAATGTCAACAATAGCAAATTCTTTGCAGTAAGTCAGGTCGTTCAAACTGGAGAGCTTGTCTAGAGCTGCAAAGCCAGAATCGAGGATAGCAACTCCAAACGTGTCATCGTATATTTCCAATTCCCAGATCAGACAATGATCAAGTGGTTCCTTCTGCGGATGAAAAATACGGTCTGTCTCTACCGCAAAAACTGCGAATATTGCTCCCTCTGGATCAATGTTACTGACGTTCGTACAAGAGATAGGGGCGTCGTTGTATGAATTTACGCAAAGGTCGATGATGTTGGTATCGCTGGGAGAGAGAACGAAGTCGCTGTCGTCCTTGCAAAGCGTACAAGCACCGGCATTCAAAAGAAATGTATCAGAGACTTGTACCGTTTCCCATGTGGCAACACCTACAAGCGTGATACGACTGTACTCGGTCGTTTTGTGTTGGTCATACATCTTGGGGAAAGGGTGTAGACCTGTCATGTCATTCATTGTGTCGACACCAGCGTCAATTGTGTACCAGCAGACGACACCGCTGTCGTTCTTACTGCTCGAAGGACAAAACAATGTAATTCCAGGTCTTTCGTCGTTTACATTGGTAAAATAATCATCATTGTTTACAGTCAGCGCGGTAGGTTTCGTATTCAAAACATGACCGAACAATACACGACGTCCTCCCTCTGGTGCCAGAATACTATTGGACAGACGACCAAACAGTTCACTGTGTTCAATCGTAGTCATTGCAGTGGGTTGCTCGATAGAAAAATCTGTTGAGATATCATCAAACAATTCATGATGATTGATTGAAATCATTAGGATGGGCGGCCTGGTAGAATTCTTGGCTGAGACATCATCAATCCAAGTATTACAATAATCAGAAGTCGACGATGGGCAACTGAGCAAAGATACTTGCGAAGACGGACGACCAAGCAAGTCACGATGAGTGATCGTCATTGTGGTATTCGACAGCTTGCTGGTTGGTTTCGTCGACAAAATATTGTCAAAACACGTAGTGCCACGATCAGAAGTCAATAATGGATGACCGAACAAGACACGATGCTCTTCCGTTGATGTCGTAGTAGCAGTGGATGGTACCACTGGTGCAGTGATGAAGATGCCATCATTAGCACAGCCGTCATCGTCGAAGAAGAAAGCGCCAACATCTTCACGAAGAACTGTAGAAATAATATCCTTTTCTGAAACTGTAGTAGCACCACCAGTACCAAAAGAACAGCAGTATCGAAATATATCTTTCTCTGGAGCTGCATCTGAACAAGGAGTACTGAGTGTGACGTTGGTTGACATTGAAAAAGTATCACACTTGACGCTGGTCGAAGTCGAAGAAGAACTGAGCTTGGCATTGGCCGAACTCGACGAAGTATCAAGCTTGACGTCATTCGAAGTCGATGTAGTACGAAGTTTGCTCTCGGCCAAATTCAAAGAAGTACTGAGCTTGTCGTTGGCCGAATTCCACGAAGTATCAAGCTTGACGTTGTTCGAAGTCAAAAGCTTGACATTGTTCGAGGTCGAAGAAGTGCGAAGCTTGGTGTCGGCCGAAGTCAAAGAAGTAAACAGCTTGGCGTTGGTTGAAACCAAAGTCGAAGACATATTGGTTGAGAGGAGCGCTACTCGTGGAGAAGTCGTCCGCCATCGTGCGAACCGTGGTGTAACGATACCGGGATCAAATATGTAGAATGGGTTCGTGATGGTGATGGTGTGCCGCACATTGGTTTCAGTGGTGATTGCATTCAATGGTACCCAGAGTGAACCACCGGAAAAGTCCAAGAAGGAGTTCCACGGGACCAGGACGACTTTGATGTCAGTAGAGACGAGTTGACCCAAAAAATTCCAAAGCAAAGTGAGATCATTGGTGTTTGGATGTTTCTCGAGACAAAAGAGTGAATGTGAATGGGATGTTTTAGGGTTGATATCGTTGTGAGTGGAGCCAATCGTGTTGTTGTCGTCGTTGTAGAGTAGGAGTGGGTCAAGAAGAGCAGAAACCTTGGTAGTAGTAGTAGTAGAAGTAGTGGGTCCAGTACCAAATTTTGTAGAGGGACTTTGAAAAATGACTCCATCTGAAACTGTTGATGTCGTAGTAGAGGAGGATTTCACATTGTCATCAGATAGAGAAGATGAAACGGCATCGTTGTTCATCTCAGCCCCCGCATGAGCAGTATCTCCATCAATCGCAACAACATAAAGAATATTCTCTGTGTCATTAGCAATTGGAATAAAGTCTGTAGCAACATTATCCCCGTACTTCGGAAGAGCGGTAGAATCATCGTTGACTGTGACAAGATCAGCAAAAGGAACATCAGTGTCGATGTAGTTGGTTGGAATATGTTCATCAAGATCTACTTCCTTATCCGGATTTTCATTCGCTGTTGGTATGACTCCCTCTGTAACCTCGTTCACACACGGGGAACGTTTGCTGTCGCTATGATGGATGTGAGGTCGGAGGTAATCAACTTGATTGTCGCTTGCACGAGGAACGGATTCTTTATTGCAAGCGTAAGTACTCGTGGCAATGTTGACTTTGTTTCTGAACAAGAGTGCTAGCGTTGGAGCATAAGCACTTTGAGATGCGGAAGTGTCGTAATTGACAAACGTTTGTTGTTGATGGAATCATTCATATGTCAATCTGTAGGTTTGATTATCTTGAAACACATGAGCGGTTTGATCGGTGGATGTGGTTTGTTGTTGCTGGGGCTGGTGCGGAGAGAAGGTTGAATCTTGTTGGGTTGGATGGCAATGGTGAAGTTGGTGATAGGAAGGAGACGTTGTGGTACCATGTTGGGCATAGCCACCAACAACCACAGCAAGCCATCGGTTTGCGTGGTAGAGCTCATTGTACTTGATGTCAAGGCAGTTTAGTACGCTGACGAGTTGCTGGTACAGGGATTCACCACGGATATGTTCAGGCCTATCGTAGTAGTGATTGCACAGATGTACAAAGTCGGGTGTCGATGCACGAGCAAAACCGTCGATGACTCTTTGAATGATGTCCATTCGGAGATAACCACATTGTCCAAGTAGAGATCGAGCAATTGATTCAATCCGGATGCAAGCCTTTGTAACGTTTTCTTCGGGGAAGTTGCAGATGCTGAACTTGTTGATGTAATTGTTCATTGCATGTAGAGCCTCCAGATTGGATCGTACCATTCAATTGATGATGAGTCAGAGGAGAGAGATGGAACCTTGGCAGTGACTTGGTAGTTCAAAGAAAACACGTGCAACATCAGCGTAGAGCGTTGCATCAAGCGATTTCCACAGCGTTTCTTCCAACCACGCATCACTAGTAAGTTCGTCAGGGCTGCCGAATCGACAAAGAAATTCTTGCCACTGAAAATAATGGTAGTCATCCAATTTGTCATGGTCGAGAATAGCGTTGACAAAAGTTGTGTTTGGATCAATTGAATAGATGTCCAACGGGTTGATTCGCGTTGGAATATTCACAATTGATGTGTACTCAAATGCAATTACATGACGCCAAATGTTGTGGAAGGATGTTTGAACTCGTTCTGCCTGCGTTGAAATATCGTACGTTGTCAAGCTGTCAGAGACAAGAAGTCGACTGATGTTGCTGTTACTCAGGGGTGGAGTAATGGCCTTCGTGCTCATCGCGTGAATTCGCGATCGTTCACTCTCACTTCGCCCGTGATTGTACTTAGAAACACTAACCAATGTGTCAGTGGTAAAGTCGACATCACTGGGATTGTTGTTCTCCATCAAAAGAACCGGTTCGGATTCAGTGGTGAACTCATTGTTCCTCTTGTACCTGGTGTGGTTTCCTGAATTTGTTGAATCGCCCGCTGCACTTATTGCTGGCTGGAAAGGGTTGTTATCAGAGCGCGGAAGAAAGGAAGGACTGTTTCTTGGATGAGGGAGAACTTGGTTATTCTCGTCTTGTGGGTGGAAAGAAAGTAACTTCTTGTTGGGATCCTGAGTCGAATACGAGCCAAGAGATACCAATTTATTGTTGCCCTTGCCGTGAAATACTTTTCCAAAATGATTGTAATGAGTAGTAGTTGCGTCGATTCTCGTTCTGCTCATCATTGGAAGAAGTGGGAAGCTTAATGTCATCGTTCTTGTCGTTGTCTTCGTCAGGAATTGGGTCAGAATTCCGCAGACCTAGAAGACGAAGAAAAGCATTGCGAACGTCGGTATTCTTAACCTGGCTAAGTAGGTCAATGGCGTCCTTTGGGTCAAGTTTGTGCAAGTTATTGATAACAAAACAAAGTTTATCTTCCTCCGATAATCCATCAAAAGCGACATTCTTTTTATTTTCAGGGTCACCATCGTTGGGACCAAAGGAAGTCGGTGCGAAATTCCTGGAGGAACTCGACGCGTCCTTGAAGGGAAGTTTGAAATTCATCGGCGTCATTGTCGATGAAGGGTGGGGGTTTGGAAGGTGTAGAGCTCACGATTCTCTACGTCAACGACAGAGGATTATTCGATAATCAACTGGCGTGAAGGGGCTTCATAACCTGTAGGAGCTATGACACCGGGGACTGGGGGTATCGGGCTGCGATACCGGAACGA
>JALLBB010000435.1:0-15467 GCA_036939735.1 Discostella stelligera | reverse complement strand
ACCAAAATCTTGTCGAAAATCGAAAAAAAATAGTGTTGAGAGGATGGGCCTGAGTGGTACTTGGCGTCGAAAACGAGGTGCACCAAATCGGTGCCAGGTGTCTGTTTGTAGTCGAGTCCGTCTCCCTCCATCGCGGTGAACACAGAGCAAGCGAGAGAAACAGACAATTATTTCCATCCGGATGGTTCGATAGTCGATAGAGGAGGAGAGGAAAGCTAAAACAAACATGACAGTTCTCTTTTCTTCGTTCGTGGGATATGTCGTCCTTACGCTGCAATCAGCGAGGGTCTCAACGGCACTGTTGTTAACTTCTCACCGCCGTGAAGTCGAATTGAGTAGAGCCGGTACCGGTACTACTAGTACTGCATTTGTTGGATTCGTCAGTTCTGGTGCTTCGAGCCTCAGCGTCAACCGATGCTTGCGTCAAGACTCCTCCAGTCGACAAAGATGGCGACGAAGACGACGATTCATCAGTTCATTGTCCAAGTCACCAGACAATGATAGCACATCTAGAAGAAAACAAAACCAGGGGAGATCCTCCCCGCCAATCGACTACGCCTTTGCTCAACGGCAGATATCCAACATTTTTGGCACTAGCAGCTCGGGCGATACCAAATTTATTCCATTGTCCCTCGCTGGGAGATGGTCGTCGTCGTCGTCGTCGCCGCCGTTGTCTACCAATCGAACGAATCAAAGTCAAAATAATGGTAATACAATTGACACGATTATTTGGCTATCCACACAAGATGAATGTCAAAGTATTGCCGATGCCTACGAACAATATCTTTCCAATATGGGCAGCGGCGGTGCTTCCAACGGCCGGATGCCAACAACAACAACAATAACCGGTCTTCCAATTCCGATACCCCCATCCTCGTCTCAGTCTGCCATGAAGCTCGTAGCACAGACCTACTCCTCGAAACCATTGTCCAAATCATTACTCCTAATCTTCAACTCTCTATTGGTCAATCGAGACGGTGGCCTATTCGATAATTTGCCGTGGGCGACATGGAGTATAGATCCAGCCCGGTATGAAAAAGATGCTGCGGACAATGTACTCGAAGCCAAGTATACCATGGGAAAGCGTGTGGCCTATCAACGGTTGATGGGTAAGGATTGGAAGGGTAGGAGTTTGAGTTTGGGAAATTTGGCGAATCGACTTCGGTTCCTTTTGGAGAAAGAGGAGAATGTTGACAATGATTCTGCTACAATTTTGAAGGGAGTGGGGCGGGTAAAGTTGAAACTTACCGATGATGACGGAATTGAAGGATTGAAATCAACAGCGGACGAAGGGGCGATGCTAGGTTTTGGTAACGAAGATGATAATGAAACGATGATGCTTTCTTTATCCCAACGATTGTTGCAGCTCGAAATCAAGGAGGCAACTATGGATATTGCAGAGTGCGAACAACAGTTGGCAATCATCTCCACGGCGAACTCACGAGTAGGTGAAGTAGACAATGACGAAAATGCAAGGGCGTCTGCAGCGAAGCGGCTAGAGGCAGCTCGCGAAAGGCTTCAAGTGGCGGAGTCGTCACTCAAAGAAGTCATTGACGTATCATTGTCATTGCCGTCGGCAACTGCAGTCAAGATAAATGAAGGCAAATCATCCTCATCATTTCGATTGCTTGACATCTTCCCATGGAGCAACAAATCGGAAAAGGAGATGGCGGAAAGGAAGACTAGTACTCAATCGCTGCTTCTCTCCGTTGTCGAGAAATTGACGGAGCAAGAGAATCCACCACCCTATCGGGGCGCCATTGGTTATCCTCCCATGCTTGACTCCAAGGAGGAAATGCTTGAACAATCCATCCTTCCGTATTCATCACCCTACGAGCTATTACTGGAAATTATCGATGAGCAATTAAATTCTATCGTTGTTGGATGCGTCCTTGAAGAGACTAGTCTCCTTGAGGGTAATCTAGTTTTAGGTGGAGCACTGCTACTGCAACGTAAAGGGGTGCCAAAATCATCTACCGTTCTCGGCGAGACGGTGTACTACACGGATGAAGATGACGACCTCGGAAACGACGGAGTACTACCGAAATCCATGTTCGTCGTTGAGTGTTTTTCAGATGAGGCGTTGGGAATCGCGCTTGCCTCAGGATTACCGCTCTTTGTCGAGGCTAGTTTGTATGAACGAGCGGGAGGAAGATCGGCCGAGTTGGATGTTGAATCGGTGGCATCATTCGTGAGAGCAGGGAACGTCACAATGGATGTTGGGGTAGGGGCAGTGAATCGCATTCCGCTCGTTCGTCCTTTGGATGGGTCCTTCTTTTCACCGCAAACCGAGGGGGAAAGAATATCATCAGAAAGAGAATCTAATTTCGTGCGCATTCCACTCACAACCAATCCTTCCATTTTCGATGGATTCCCGACAACATCATTGACCACTAGTCGCGCTGTGTTTTCAACATTCAATCCAGTAGCGAATCTCGACGAATATGATACTCTCACGGATGACGCCAAGGTTCGATTGTTACTCAAGCTCGAAAGCTTTACTGGCTCCTTGCCTCGGCCTCGAGCGTTGCGAACGTCCTCAAGACGAAGTGACTACGATGATGGCTCGTCGCCTCCTTCACTCTTAGATGAGCTTCTAGTTCCATTGATCGATGAGTCCATCCGTCGACAATATCGTATAAGGGATGCTGAGCGGCGCAAGGATTATGCGGAAGCCGATCAATTACGAGAGCAAATGAGTCCGCGACAAGCAGCCTTGGAAAAAGCCCAACGCGCTCGCGAGGAGGGCTTGCACGAGAAGGCAGCACAATTGGAAGAAGAGGCAGAATTATACAAGGCGTTACGGGCCGATGTCACTCAAGATGAGTTCGCCTACGACAGATTTCTGGACAGAGACGAGTGGTATGAACGTGAAACGCGAGCTCGATTGAAACGTTTAGACAAAGCAAAGTTTGGCACGTTGTTGGATGGAGTGGATCTACCATGAGTAAATCATGGTTCCGGTTTCTGTACAATAGACAGGCAATGCGAAGAATGTAATATAGTGAGTGAAAATTATGATGAATTTAGCCGTACTCTCTCATCACCGCTTCCCTGTAGTCATCCTCCGTCTCAAGGATATTGCCATCATCCAATCTATCCAATACTGCAATCACTGTATCTGATATATCTGATCCCCACTGTCCCCAACCGCACATGAACCGTTGAAAATCACAGTGCCAAAGAGATGGATTCCTCCAGTTCTTTTAATGTCGGCAGATGTTGTATGCCTTCATTCTCTAGTTTGCATGTAAGTTGTTGATAGTAATATTGTATGTATTCACTGTTGATATCTCCCACTGCCACGCACAGGTAGTAAGCCAGATCGACCTTTTTATCACACATGTTGATGAATGTTTGTAGTCCATGATATGTTATGGTAGAGATGATGTCCATGAGTACGCAGTTTTCTCTAGACACGAAACGAAATGAAGGCAGTAGTGCCAACAACAACAACAACAACAACAACAACAACAACAACAACAACAACTGCAAATGTCGTTTGCACCATCTCTAGAACACTCACCGACGGTGGAGCCTTGCCACAATACTGGAAATCGTACATGCCAACAGAGACATCCACACCACCACCCCCATCCTCACCACCTGCCATTATTTTTTTCACAAACAACATGTTGGCATCCTTGGCATCGCCATGAATGCAGCACTGCATCGCATCGCGTCGCAATCGTTCGTGTATCGCCCGTGCCGCACGTTTCAACCGTCCCTCCCACCCTCGATCGGACATGTTTTCGTGTTCCTCGTTACGGGTATCCAGGTGCCAGTAGGACCCGATGGGGTGGATGGTTCTGGCTGCGACGTGGGCATCGAGGTCGTTGATGTCTCCCCATGTTGCCGCGTGGAGCGTTGCCAGCCACGAAAGTGCCGCATGGATGCCGCTAGAGGATGTGCCAATCGTTTGGGTATCATTATTTTTCGAATTCGACGATCCGTCCAAGAGCGACATGCAAATGGTAATGATGGTTGGATCCTTCGTTGCGTCGTCCGCCGTGACCTGCGTCTGACTGCGATTGTAGTCACGAGAGTCATGATGAGTGGTAGTATTGTCCAACAATTAACATGATATGGAATTGGAATGGCCAAATCATACTTTTCGATGAGGAGTGGTGCAAGATTTCGATAAAAGTTGGCCTCTATGAAGTAGCTATGTGCTTTTCGTTCGTCGCCCACCGCCGATCTTTGCGAGCGGGAAGGCGGCGGCGGAATGACAATGTGCTTGATGATGAAATGATGATGATGGAAGATTGTGTTTTTGCGTTTGCCTTGCTTGGTCTTCTTGTTTGATGATGATGATGACGACGACGGCATGGCAATGGTGACCTGATAAATGTATCCCATGCCCGCCCAGAGGCGACACAGCGATTTCACTGACACGTGTTCTTCGGCTAAGAAGAGCGATGATGATGGTGTTGCTGTGGTTTTTGCGGCATCATCGTCGTCCCCACCATCCAAGCAGTAGTCGTCATGGCTGGTTGGAGAATTGGCCAGTATTTTGGGAAGGCAGATACGTGCCAAACGGGTGGCTTCGGTTCGATTGATGCTCATGGTTAGATACTAGAGAGTTAATATTGTCTTTGATTCGATGTCCCTCTCTAGAGAGATGATAGTGTATGTTGTAGGGAGCGAGGGATATCTTCATCGTCTCAGTCGTCACAACAACAATGGCGTCAGTATCTCTCTGGATAGAGCTGCTTGCCTTGCAGCTCGCTCTCTTCTCCAAAGTTCCCGCCATAACCCTATCCCTATGAGTGCGTATTGTCGTCATTCGCCTATTGCAGTATCATTGCATTCCCATCTTCCCCTCATTCACTTCCCATCTCTAATAGTAGAGAGAGAGAGGAAGGAATTCAACAGAATTCTTCCATGTTGACCGTGGCAGTGGCAGAGTCATAGGAAGGTCCATCGTTGTCGTAGTAGTAATTGTAGTGACTGAATCATCGTCGTCGTCGTCGTCGTCCCTCACGCTCAAAATCAAAATAATGGCATCCATCGAAAAGTTATCGATTCGTGGAGTTCGCTCCTTTTCCCCCAACGACGAGGAACAAGTCATTCAGTTCTGGTAAGACATCATGGAATTAAAATTGCTGTGTTATCTCTCTGATCTCAATTAAGTATTCTATGAGCATTTTTCTCAAACTAAATTCCACCCCCCTCCAATTAATTTCTTATTTTCCACACACACAAACACAATAAAGTCTACCCCTAACAATCATTGTCGGTGCCAACGGATGCGGCAAAACCACCATCATCGAAGCGCTGAAGTACGTCGTCACGGGCTCCTTGCCTCCCGGCGTCAAATCCGGCTCCAGCTTCGTCCACGATCCCCGCTCCATCGGCCAAAGCAGCGTCAAGGCGAACATCAAACTGCGTTTCAACAACACCGAGGGATCGTCCATGGTCGTGGTCCGTTCCATGGAGGTGTCCCAAAAGAAAACCACCGCATCCTTCAAGGCTTTGGATGGGACCATACGCACCGTCAACAGAGAGACTGGCGAACGAGTCACGCTCTCCCACAAATGCACCGAGCTGGACAAGAGCATCCCCATTTATCTAGGTGTCTCCAAACCCATATTGGAACACGTCATGTTCTGTCACCAAGAAGAATCATCGTGGCCGTTGCGGGAGGGCGCCGAACTGAAGAAACGATTTGACGATATATTCGACTCCACCAGATATGCCAAGGCATTGGAGGCCATCAAGGCCGAACGGAAGACCTACGCCGCATTGGCCAAGGATTTGAAGGCCGAGTTGGAGGGATTGAATAGTCACAAGTTCGCGGCGTGTGGATTCCGCGAAGAGTTGGAGGACTGCAAGGTTCGTGAAAAGAATAGAGAAGACTAATGATGGGAACGAACACGGGGCCTTTATCCCGTCGTCGGTCCCTCATGGAACGACTCTTTGTTTTGTTGTTCTTGCCTTGCATTGAGATCATCGTCGTCCTTTCTCACGCTGCGATCGTTGCGCATTTTTGGCCACCACCACCACACGCACACACGCACGCACACACACAGGACAAGATCTCTGGCTTGGACGATGAAATCAAAGCTGCCAAAGAAGACATTGAGAAAGAAGAAGTTATCATGCGCGAAGCACACACCATCCTTGAGAATGTGGAGGAATTGGATTTGGAACTCAAGGAGAAGTCGGCAGATCTGGAAACACAAATTGCCGTGTGTGACAAACAGAAGGAGTTGCTCGGGAGGGATGATTTAACGAACAAGCATTCGTATCAAGATCTGGTGGCAATGTTGCGAGAGCTACAGGGTGGAGAGGGTGGTGGACGAGGAGGATATGGGAATGAAGCAATGAGATTGCTTGAGAACAAGGGAAGGGAATATGCAGATATTGAAAGAGAGGTTGAGAGATTGAGAGGCGATACGAATGAGTTGAATTCTAGAAAGGGGAAGCTTGAGGCAGAACGAGATGCTCATACTTGGTGAGTAGAAAATCTCGTGCTAGTCCCTGTTGTGTGAAATGAATGGGAGAGTTGGTACATGATTCGATGCTCACCGACTAATATCCTCTCCCCCATGTTTCGTCCCAACAGTGTTTTGCGCGAGCGCTTCAAGAATATGGAGGAAATTCATAGAAAGCACAATATTCAACTTGACGACGGTCTCAGTCAGGACGACGGGGATGGTAACTTCACTCAGGGCACGTCGGTCTCACGCATGTCCTTCGGTACCACCTTCACTACTTCGACATCAAACACGCATGCGATTACGAGGGAGGATATGGATGCATTTCAGAGAGCATTGGATGCCAAGTTTTCCGACCTAACGTATGAGTTTGAGAATGCAAGGAAGAAGCATCGAAACGAGGAGGATGCGATACAAAGAGAAATCGCGGAGTTGCAAGCGAAGAAGGCGACGGTTGACACTGGTGAGATGTGAACTAATTGTTCGCATGTATGCGGTGCTTGTTTTTTTTCTAGCTGTCTTTGCTCACCACCTGATGGTTTCAGAACTTCAACGGAATAAGTCTGCTAAAAGCCAGGCCAGTAACGAACTCAGACAAATTAGTAGTTTATCATCGAGCCTCTCTCGAGTTCGCAAGGGCGATGTCGAAGATGCGAAACGTCAAGCTAGCGAATTAGCTAAGAGTCGTGATGCAATGAACAACAATCCTCGTCGAGAAGAAATAGCGAAGGAAATTCGTGTCTTAGAAGACAAATTGAAGTCCATTTCTGCAACTATTGAGGTCGACACTAAGATTCGAGATCAACTCCGATTGCGATCCACAGAACAGAACGAAATAGACATGTTGGATAGACAGGTTTCTCAGGAGTACGATATTCTGACCGAATCCTTACGAGATAATTCCTACTTGATTTCATCGCATTGTGACCCCGTTCACGTTACAAGGGATGACCCGATTGCGCCCGTGGAAGTAATGGCGAATAACGTGAGGAACAAGCTGATTGTGGCTCAGCGTGACGTCGATCGATGCATCTCCAGCGTGGGAGAGATACAGAAGAAGGTGTCTGAGAAGAAGGCATTGCTCGGGAATCATAAACAACGATGGTGCGTCATTCTTTGTATGCAACATATGTTTCATATCAATGAATGTTGTCACTCACTTATCCTCATTCACTCCATCAGTAATTTCCTTCAGAACAGGAAAGCGTATTTGCTCGAGGCTGATGGAGGCGTCCAAAAATTCCGAAGTGTTATCCGAGCCTTAGTGCGGATGGATAAGGATAAAATTGATCCGAATCAGATCAATGAAGACTCAAAGCCATCCGACGTTCTGAAGTACATTTCTAGCCAGGTCGAGTTAGCTCAAGCCCATGAGGAGCGACCAGAACAAATCGAGAAGGTAATAAAGAGATTGAAGAAGTTAGTGAGGAATGACAATGTAAGTACAGAACAAACATGCCACACCCTTTGACTCATTCCTGACTTCGCCTCGTTCAATGTTGCAATATCAAAACAGGCTACTCCAATTTGTCCATGCTGTACGAGGGCGTTTCAAAACGAAGACGAGTTGGTGAGTGCAACGAGATCATTTTGCGCGTGCATTTTCGCTGACCAACGTCAAGACCTCAAGCTATTCATCGTTCGTCAAAGCACGCATTTGGCGTAAAAATGAATGAGCTAGCTGACCCGGACGTATCAGAGTTGCATCAACTCGCTAGCAAGAAGTCACAGAAGGCAAGAGAGTCTCTTGAGAAGTATGAAAGCTTTCGAGGTACTATTTCCGAACAGATGGGATGTGTCTTGGAGTATAACAATGTGGTGGAGGAACTGAAGAACGTCGAGGCCATCATTCGAGACGAGGAAGAGGGAGGACATGGTTCATTGAAGGAATTTGAATCGCAGCTGAACGATGAGGAGGCTATATTATCGGAAAAGAAAGAGCTTACCACTGAGTTGCAATCGCTCATGACATTGGTGAGTGTTGAGATTCGGATGAGATTTATTTTTGACACGCATTATGATGATAATCTCTGAGTGCTACTCGATGCTTTCAGGTCAATGGCATCCATGACACAGCGAAGCGGGTGTGGGAGAAGATGAGAAATGTCAAGGAAAAGAAGGCGAAATTGAAGTACCAATGTGAGTCTTGATGCGTGAGATCCTTAGGCTCAGTGAGAGCTTCTTATTCTCAACTTGGTAATACTACCGCTTCGCAGTTATGGGCAATGTGGACGATCCACGAGATTTGAAGACCGTTGAAAAGGATCTTTCTAAAAGCTCGGATCAAAAGGAAACAGCGTACACAGACATCAACAAGTTGAACAATGAGCAGAAATCTCTTAACGAGCAGATTAGTCGCATTACTAACCAAGCGGCTACTGCGGAAAGGACTGCAAGAGAAAAAGAGGACGCATTCAATCGCGATCAAGAGTCAACGAGGAGAAAGGATGAGTTGAATGTGGAGCTACAAAGGTTACTAGATCAGGATAAAGACCTCGAAAAGCAGGTGAGAATGAGATTAGTATTTGCAATCCCTTGTTTATTATCATCCAACATCTGATACTAATTTCATGCGCCATTATTCCAGATTGCACCCCTCCGTATTCAACTTCTACAGAAGGAGTCCGATAGAGATCGTATGCGTGATATAAATGCCCAGGAAGACGGAATGCTCGGTGGTCGGTTGAAAGATTTTGAACGAGATGCGGACAAGCTGAAAGGTGATACTCGTTTCGAGTGTGTGAAGACTTCACGCTGAATGTAAATTATACCTCACTTTACTAGCTCTTAGATGTCAATGAAAAGATTCGCCTTTTTGAACGTTCTAACAAGGAGGGTGAAATCGAAGAAGTTGACCAAGCTCTTCGTCAAAACGCTCGAGACATTCGTGAGAGAGAAGAGAGGCTCGTTGGGATGAAGCCGGAGATCGATAATTTGAAGAAAGAAGTGGAAGACGGGTAAGCTTTAATTGCTGCTTCATCACTTTGAGAGAACTTTGGTGTTCAGATGCGGGTTTGTTCGTTCGTTTTCATCACTCAGGGAACGCCGCAAAAAAATAATTCAAGATAACATCGACCTCCTGAAAGTCGAAAGCAGTATCAACAAATTGCGCAAAGAAATCGACAAGTTTCAGACGGAGCTCGATGCCATGAATGCCGATGTGGTTCGGAAAAAATACGATGCTGCCCTGAACAACATTCGACAACACACGAACAAGATAGAGCGATTCAACGGTAGATTGCAAGGGCTGTCCGAACAGAAGCGAAATCTCAAGAAGAAGCTCAATGAACCTGAGTACAAGGGTATAGATGAACGACAACGCATGAAAATGATCGAGCACGAGACGACTAACATTGTTGTCACTGATTTAGATAAGTATTACGATGCTCTTGATAAAGCACTACTCAGTTATCACGGTATGAAAATCAACGATATCAACAAGATCATCAGGGAACTATGGTCACTAACGTACAAGGGTGGAGGTACGTGTGATCCCTTTCATCATATTACACGTCCACAACGACTTTATTTCAGTTGTCACTAACGGAAGACGCACTCGCGGGTATTAGACATCACAAATATTGAAATTCAAAGCGGACAAGACAGCGCATCTCGTGCGAACCGTTCCTACAACTATCGTATCGTCATGTCGAAGGGCAACACGCATATGGACATGAGAGGTAATTCGTGGCTTTTTTTGGCTTGACTCATTTATGTCACGTCACCGTAACATTCTAGCTCACTTTATTTCCGAACTCTCCTGCATGATTGAAAGGGCGCTGTAGTGCAGTAAGTAATTGCGTTCGAACCATCCAAACACCATCATCGTGTAGCCCTATTTAATCTCTTGGATTCTCTTCTCGCTCCCACTCTATCAGGGCCAGCGCGTTCTGGCTAGCATTGTCATTCGACTTGCTCTCGCCGAAACCTTCTGCCTGAACTGCGGAGTGATGGCTCTAGACGAGCCGACGACAAACTTGGACCACGAAAATAAGGCGGGGCTTGCCAAGGCATTGGCCCAAATCATCGCCTCGCGTTCATCGCAGTCCAATTTCCAGTTAGTCGTCATTACTCACGATGAGGATTTTACTGTGCTGATGAAGCACGAGTTAGCAGCGTTGTCTGGATTCTCGGTACCAGAAAAGTATTTCCAGGTTTCTAGGGAGGAGGGACATGATGGTCGATTCTACTCCAAGATCAAGGCGGTCAATTGGGATGAGTTGTAAACCTGCCAGTGTAACCAAAGTTTATGCAAACTAGGTAGACCTCCCCAATGTTAGCTTATATCATTTCATAGTAAGTGGAACGGATTACGCCAGATGCTTAATTCTATTCGCATTCTGTTACCAAACATCCTTCGGAGGAAGGTCGATGCTCCAATATCCCAGTCTGGAATTGGCCAGCACCGTCCCCCCCACGCCGACTTTCCCCAATGCAATCCCCCTCACTTCATTCGCACACGAGTGATTACCAAACGATTCTCTTTGTAGATATAGATCATTCCAATGCTTCATGGCGTCGGTACGCCATTGTAAATCATGATCAGTTTCTCCATGATCGAGCACTGTTCTCTGGCTGCTGGGCACGGCGGCCGACGACCGGGCATTCTTCTTCGTTTGCTGCTGCTGCGAAATAGTAGTACTAGTACGTCGCGTCGACGTTGATACCATCGGAGGATGGTCGTATCCCACCGTAACGTGCGGATCGAATCCGTCCAAAACATTCGGACTGCCATATTCTCGACTTCGATAGATGGCTGCACTCCGAGATGGTTCCGGTAACTCGGCGACCCAATCGGGTACGACCGCGGGTCGTCTCAGGTACGATTTCATGTTGTCGAGTACGGTATCCGAGAGCGTTTGGAGGCAGGGCGTGTTGGCAATCGGTAGCATGGTGTAGGCACCATTGATAATGTAGAAGGAATTGGATGCATCCTTGGAGTAGAAGGAAAGGGCGCAATCCATTCCGGTTAAAATTTCTGTAAAGTGGATGGAGGAAAGTTCGTTCAGGAATGCGGAAACTTTTGTGTTATTCAGTGGACTGGCACCAGTGTTGTTGTCTTGATTGGATAAATAATGTGATATCTCCAGGTCAAAATCAGCAAGGTAGAGAGTAATATGAGGCGTGTGCAATGAAAATAGATTCACTTCCTCTGCTGCTATTGGGAGATCATCCGCACCACTTCTCCCTCGATCGCTGGAAGAAGGTGATATTATAGAACGACTCGCTTGCCGCAATAGCCGATTGGCGAGAAGAGCATGATACTTGACACACCCGTCGGGTAATGGAATGTGAATGTCAAGTTGGATGGCTTGGCCTGGGAGTGGGAGCAGCAGAAGTAGCAGCAGTGTTAGCACTGGTAGTAGTAGTACCGCCAAAGGCGATTCCATTGTCGTTTAGTGCAAGGCTGTGCAAGGCCGGCCTTCGCGTTCGTTCCATCTCTCTCTGGCAGCAAAAAAATAGGCAACTATGTACTAGTACCTAGGTACCTAGTACCAGAGAGGTGCTTCGTCATCACAGCATGTGACGTCAACTGTGTATGTCATGATGACGATGTGACAGAGAAGAAGAAAAGCAGATAGAGCGCACCATGGTGGCGGGAAAGGGAAGAATTTTTCAACCGCTGTGAAGTTTGACGTCGTCAACCGAAAGAGACGAGATGATGGTTCGTAGAAGGTACACCATGGTCGGTGGATGGTGCAGTTTTTTTTTCTTGGGAGCACATGATCATGAACAACTCTGGCTGCTCAATAACTATCCTCTTGATATTCTTCATCACCACCTCTCCATTATTATCAGACTGTTTCCTCCTCCGTCATAATAGTACAGCACCACCAATAATATCAAAATTATTAGTTAGTCATACGAAGGAGAAGAATAATTTAATTGTGTGTGCTTTGGGCGAAACAACGCAGGCGGCGAACAAGGAAAATAATGATGACAGCGACAACGAACAACGCCAATGCCAGGCAACAACAACAACGCGAATAATTTTGACACGTCGAAGGTTGGTATTGCAAGCAGCAGTGGCCTCGGCCGCAGCAGCAGTGCCATCCTCCGCTGTTGTTGCTTTTGCTGCTGCTCCCACAACCTTGTCTGCACTAACATCCGCTGCTACGGATGCTGCTACTATTCATGCCGCTGATGATGATAGAATAATCGTCCCTCTCGAATACCAACCAGATCTCAGCGCGTACGTCATTCACTACTATCTCTTTGGAGAACGATTCACGGCCATTGTCGATAGTGGCAGTCCATTCCTGACGGTCCCATCCACGTGCAAGCAGTGGGGTTGCTACAAACCCGAGAAAACGCTCGAGTCCGGATACTCCAACACAATCGAAGGGTTTGACAATAGCGTAGGACCCGTAGTTTGGCGAAAGGCGGAATTCGCCTTCGATGATGGAAACACCAATAACAACAACAACAACAACAACAACATGGCATTCCCAAACACATTGACCTTTGGTGTACTGGGTCAAGACTTGCTCGATGGACCCGGCGGCGTCTTCTTCGGACTCGTCAAGGAGACTGATTCGTGGATTCGTCCATCCTTCCTCGCTCAGACGGGCTACACGAGCTTCCAGGTCGATTTGCGACATCCATCTCCTCCCCGGCTAGTGTTGTCGAAACAATCCATGATCCACGACGACGATTACGTCCCCCTGGTTCGGGACTTGCATCAACGCTACAAGGACCCCGTCGTTCATTACACGGCCACCCCCGCGCGATTCGTGGTGAACGGTCTCGAGCTCAAATTGGATCCCCGGACGCCCACCTACGTCATATTCGACACGGGGCTTACAGGAATGGCGGTTTCGGAGAAGTTATTCGACGGACGGAACCTGCAGGCTCGTAAAAATAGAGAGAAGTCGTTGTGGGGCCAGGTGAAGGTGGCATTCGAAACGCATGCGGGGAATACGATCGAATTGTCCGCCGCCAAACCAATTACGACGCCTCTGCTGGGGAAGGACTCGCCGACGTGGACGAGAATGAAGGGAAATCTCATCGTGTTGGGACTGGCGTTTCTGGATGGAACGGCCATGACCATTGATATTGAAGATGGAAAGTTGAAATTGACGAAATGATGATATATTCTCTAGTTTTGGTGGAATGAAGTTTGTACATAGACTTATCCTCGTTTTCGAGAGTAACATATAGCCTTGATCGCTATCTTCTTTACACCATTGAAACTAAAGATAACCGTCAGTATTCCACGTGGGTTGAAGTACCGATGACAAGGTGTAGTAGTAGGCAAGACACCGCCAGTAGATGGGCGAATTCCTCCGATTGACCAAAGTATTCCGTGCGTTCCTCACTCCCAAGTGCGAATCAGCTGCTGACGACGACCAAAGGTAATCCTGACATCGGGGCTGCGAGCGGCACAGTACGCAATGAATGACCCGGCGAATACCACCGCGCCGGAAAGAACGATAATGACGGGGTATGCGCCAGGATCGGAAAGCCAAATGTTGTTGCGTAGCTGATCCATGTTGGTGGGGAAGCCGGTGTAGAGATGAGCGCGGGATTCCTTGGCCATGGTGCGGCGTTGGATCGCGGTGGCGACGGCGGATCCCCGAGCCCTATGGGTTGGTTTGCGTGCGAAGAAAAAAACAAAGACGAAGTAATGATGAGATATCGAAGGAAGATATCGGGAGCCAGGTGAATGAATGAAATTCATTGTTGCGTAGACAAGAAAACATGCTGCGATTGGTCTGGATTAGGAATGGTCTGTGGATTTTGCTGTTCCAACAAACGTCGAGCACCCCCGCCATCTCATTCCATGAATAAACATGTTGCGTTGCGTTGGCTTTTCGTCTCGTACCACCACCATATTGTACTCTCCTGCGTCAGATTCATTGCTACAGAATCTTTGCCTCTGGCACTCTCGGATGTCTCAACGGTCTCAACTGCGTCGTCGACTGTCCTCCGATACACATCTTCTTAATATAATTGAATATCTAGGTGTCCTCATCTTCGGTCTCTTACCTAGGAAGGACGGTCATGGCGGAGCGGGCAAAGGCATTCATGGTTCGAGGAGGAAGTATTAAAGTGAAAAGAAAAAGAAGATATGTTGTTTATTGTGGGCGTGGTATTGTTTGTTATTGAGATTTGCATCGGCAGAGGGATGACGCGCACTGGTTTTGGCTGCAAGTCACAAGAGATGCGACAGTGCGTGGTGAAGTAGTAGTGCGTGGCCCTTCTCTCGGAAAGCTTCTTGAGATTCGCGACTGCGTGGTTGTGTCTCCCCCTTTTGGGGACAATATTTTTGGGAGGATTTCACCACGGCACTGGATTTGGGATTTGTTTCCCTCACCACCACACCCCCCCATGTGCCATTTTCTGGCAATCGAAAGCATTCCGGACTCAACATTATTGGTGTATTACTTTTTATTGTGGTGCACCAAACAACCAAGCAGGGATGAGAGGATGAGATCTGTAACACGGACAGACCAACACACACCCCCGTTCCAACAAAGCCATGGCATGTAGGCATAGCAATCAACAACTGTACCATTTCTATCACCTGGTGACTTGACACAAAATAGTACCAACAAGTGCTTTTGCCATCCAAATAAATGAAAAATTCCAACAAGCACATCAGATGATGCCAAGTCATGTGCAAAATTGTTGCAAGTCATGTGTACCAAATCCCAAGGTACTACCACCAAAATATTCCTTCTCATTGTTACATATTTGAGCAAGCCTTGGTTGCACCACTTGACTAATGTAATCAGTAGTAGACGCAATGACTTCATTTTCCCCCTCCATCTCTATTCAACCCTACAATCAGTGTGGATTGGCCACCGGCCTCTTGAGAACTCAACCATCTTGTTCTCTTTGATGTCTGTTTCTTCATCAGACCAAGGAACAATCTTTTTTGTGATCATTCCAATTACATACATGGATCCAATATATTTGCCATTGGCATTAATCAATCGCTTAGGACAGAATGGACAATCCGGATATTTGTGTCTCATGATTATGAATGAACCGACAGTAGCATGTTTAAGCCACAATGCAACT
>JALLBB010000434.1:0-25413 GCA_036939735.1 Discostella stelligera | reverse complement strand
ATCTCCTTTGTCCCCTCGAATTTGGGAATTCCTCTTGTTTTTGAGCAGACTTCGAAGGGAAGGAAGCCGAATAACATGGCATCAGCACACAAAAACGAAAATAGTAGGGAGGCGGGAAAGAAGAAATATTATCATGGCATGGGCCTGTTTTCTTCATAATATTATGCATTTCATGAATGCGAGTAATAATGTTATTTATAATAATGAGCAAGTCAAGGTGATAAAAAATAGTAGGTAGTACCATTGTTCATGATGATGCAGCATGCTTATTATTTCTCAACAACTCTTTGGTTTGTCACCGCCTCTTTTTTTCCCTATTGCGATACTGTCTGTCTGTCTTCCGATTTCAACCACCGCGGGCAAAACGAGTCACACCCATCCACAACAAAGACGACGACGACGACGACGACGACGATGTCCGCCGCCGCCGCCGATAACGACGCTACTGCCAATTACAATAATAATGATGATCACGATCGCAGCAACAATAATAATTCCAATGCTTCTTTGTATCGAATTCCACCACCGCCACAGCTCCAACAACATCAGCCTCCTCCTCGGCCTCCGACGCGAATCGCCTCCTTCTTCCTTGGCCAAAACAATCAATACAACAACAAACTCGGAAGAAGAACCAAACTGCTGTTGGTGCCGTTGTTCCACCTGGCCATGACAATTGTGTATTTTCGCAGTCTTTTTCAAACTAATAATGATGGCCACGCTGCCACCACTACTACTACTACTACCACTACTACCATGATTGCAACGAATCCTTCTTCCCTGGCGCGAGTCGTCATCGCCAACGCGCAAGCTGCCTACGGGCATCACGTCCGCCGCAGGAATTATCGAAAGCTTCGGGCCGAACGGCAGCAGCAACGACAGCAGCAACGACAGCGCGAGTGGCAAATGAAACAACAACAAGAACTACAACAACAACAGTTTCAGTTGGCCGAGGAGCTCGCGTGGGAACGACCACCAAACGGTATTCACAACCAATCATTCTTGCGGGGGGGAATTGGAAATTACAACAACAACGAAGAAGAAGGAACGACGTCATCCAATGCTAATTATTACACCAATTCTTCCATAGGGAGCGAATCGGAAGTGGCGGTAAACAACGCCGACCATATCATGAAAAATATAACTGCTGGTGGGAATGGTGGTAGTGGTAACAACGCTACCAGTCGCGACAACTTATCAACCGTCGATGATGCCGCCATCGCCGACGCGATGGGAGGGGGACGACGAGCGGCAGCCGCCGCCGACGTCTCGGGCGTCCGATCGTCGTCGTCCATGCGAAAATTCCCAACCGAGGCTGCATCGCTCGCAAAAACGACGACAACGACGACAACTACGATATCCTCTGGATTTGTTTTGTCCCTCCTCTTTTTCGTCGCGGCGGCGGGCACCACCGCCCTTTGGCTGCGCGCGTGCGTCGTGGTCCAACGACGACGACGAGATTCCACCGCGAGGAGGGGTCGTCTTCGTGGGCATCATTCCCGCTCCAATGATATTATGGAGGATCACGATTCCGACGACGATGACATTATCGACAACAACAACGACCGAAGACGACGAGGAAGGTGGGGGCAGACCACAACGACCAGACGACGAAGAACAGCGCAGTCGGCGGCGGCGTCGTCGGCAGAAGAAGAAGAAGCCGGGACCGCGATGCTCGCCGCCGGCGGAGGAGGAGGAGGAGGCGCGGTCCTCGCCGTCGCGGCGCGGCTGCGTCGACGCGCCCAAATCGCCGCCGCGCGACGACGGTTCCAGCGATTCGCCGACCGCATCAACGCCGAGCGCGCCGCCAACGGGGAGCGACCCATCGGCGCGGACACGCTGCGGCACTTGGTCCACGCCAGGGACTTTACCGGGAACGATTACGATCGATTGTCCAGTTTCGTGGAAGAGAACGGACCGGCCGTCGGATCGCTGTTTTCGGCCATTGGGGCGTCCGATGCGGAGATTCGAAGGTGTCCGTCGAGGATGTTGACGGAGAAGGATGAGTTGCTCCGACATTGGAGGACGAGGAGTACTGGTGCTGGTGCACAAAGAAGAATGGAGAGAGGTGGCTGTAGCGGCGGCAGCGATGGCGGTATTGAAGCCAGTGGGCATGGAGAGGTGGATGATGCATCGTTTCCGCAAGAGCAACAGCAGCAACATCCAATTGATCCAGAATCGTGTAGTTGTGCCGTTTGTCTGGAACAGTATCAGGTAGGTGACGTGGTGCGAACGATTCCTTGTTTTCATACCTTTCACGCCGCATGCATCGATCCGTGGTTGGCACAACGTGCGGAGTGTCCTATTTGTAAGCATTCGGCTATTGGATGATGATGATGACAATGTTGGTATGTGTGCATCTTTGTCACTGGAAAATCAACAATGTAAGATTAAATTAATGTCGATCATGAGTACTACTTATTTGACTCTGAAACACTACTCTCCGAGTTTTATTTGATTTTCATTTTCACCGGTGAGCGATGGACAGCTTGCTACTTGTGTGACATTTTATATATCTTTTACGCTTCCTGAGTAGTGGTAGAAGGGGAGGGAGAACTCTTGTTAAGGTCCATGAGCAAGTTTGCCTCGCTCAGGGAGGGTCTTCCCGACGCGGGTGATGGCCGAGTGATACAATTGAAATCTAACAAATGCAACGCTGGAATCGAATCTAGGCTCTCCGGATGGTCGTGATCATTGGTGAATGTACCATTGGTGCTCCCTGAACAATAATTCTTGGGCGAGGGGCTCACTAACATGCTGCTGCTGCTGCTGCTGCTATTGTTGTTGGCTAGGACTGAGGTCGTTGACGACGAGGGCGATGCTACTCCAGAAGCATCACCTTGCGAGCCGGAATAGGCTAATGCACTCAGTGCTGCCGCGGCATCATTGTCGGTGCTGTCGACCTGCAGGATGGGATGGGTGGTGGGAGCCCTGCGTATGCGTCGTTTAGTGGTAATCGAATCTGAAGCGGCGGTGGTGGAGGTGGTGGTGGTGGTGGTAGTAGTAGTAGTCGTTGACTTGCGCTTCCTTATCTTGATCCGAGCCTTGTTCGCAATCGTGCCAACATCCGGATCACTATCTCCGCCGCCACCGCCACCACAAGCCGCCTGTTCCGCAACGCGCTTCAGCGTGGAATTCCACCTATTTTTGATGGCATTGTCCGTCCGACCGGATAAGCACTTGGAAATCTCTGCCCATTTGTTGCCCAGCCGTGCGTGTGCGTCAATGATCAATTTATCTTCGTCCTCGGTCCATCCTCCCTTCTTAATATCGGGACTCAGGTGATTGTACCATCGTTCACGGCATTGCTTCCCAAGACGTCCCTGGAGCTGCCGGGCAATGAAGCTCCACTTCTTCTGACCGTACTGTCGCACCAGCTGCACAACCATCGAATCTTCCTCGTTCGTCCACGGTCCCTTGACCAATCCTGGCTTGAGCACCTTCTGCCATCGATGCAGGCACTGCACATCCGTCCGTCCCGGCAAGTAGACGGCAATTTTCTTCCAGTTCTTGCCAGAGTTTGCATTCACCGCCCGACGTAGCCGAGCGTCCTCCTCGGCCGACCACTTCCCGGCGGAGGCTCGTCGTTTGTAATCTGGCGACGATTGGAGGAATAAAGTCTCGTCATTATTGGTACTGCAGTGCTCGTCATCGTCGTCATCATCATTATCATCATCATACTTGTAGTCGTATTCGTCATTAATAGTGGAAGACATTACTTGATGCTGCTCGTGGTAGTGGTACATGCTGATATGAGTATGATGACCATTCTTCATCATTGCATGATGATGAGGAGGATGAGGAGGATGAGGAGGATGAGGATGATGACAATGTTCTGCCTCGATATCTGCCGCCACTGATGATGAGGAGGACAACGATGTCCCCTTGACGATGCCGTGTTTAGTGGGAGGTGATGATGAGGATGAGGATTCCTCCTCCTGCCGCCGCCCGCCATCAATGTCATCTTCTTCGGTAACATGTCGTGGAAGGAGCGATGGAGTGGTCAGGCTTGATTTTTTGACCATTGGTCTGCGGAGTTGTTGTTGTTCTTTTTGAGGTTGTTGCTTCTGCTGTAGCTGCTCGTGGGACTGGCCACTGTTGGTAGTTGTGGGTGAAGCCGTGGCGTGATATTTAAGCGGTTCCACCATGGTAGAGTGGTGAGGAGATTGAATATGATGCTGTTGATGATGATGCTGTTCTTGATGATGATGATGCAAAGAAGGTGAAGCTGCTCCTCCCACTGCAAGCTTGGATGCAGGATGATACGGAGGGTGTGCACCACCAGTGGCATGAGCTGAATTTGCGTATCCATAATGATATTGATGTTGTGGGGGCGGTGGGTATGCATATCTGGGAGGCAGTGTTGGTGTTGGTGGTGGATAACTTGCATGCATTCTATTGTTTGGTGGGATCAGCCTTGCACCATAGGGATGTGAATGCGGATGTGGATAATGATGATTTTTAGACGGAGAAGAAATTGATCCGCCTCCCTGATTAAATGGTGGATGGGACGACGGTGTGGAAGAAGATGCAGCTGTTTCTTCTGATGATGATGCACATCGCTCTGGTGAAATTGTGGCAATAGTTGCTATTTGTCTCTTGCCACTAGTGGGTGGATTGTTCCGCTTCTGGCTTGTTGGACTATTTCCATCTTCCGCGATGGAATCGTCTTCGGTGCCACCACCGATTTGTTGTGCATTGGCATATTCTGCATCTTCTTCTTGTGATATTGGACTTGGTTTCACGTAACTGCCTTCTTTGCCTTGCATCGCCATCATTATAGGTTTAGTGCTGGAATGAACACCACCAGTAGCAGCAGCAGCAACAGCAGCAGGGAGAGGAGGCAAAGGACGGTAGGAGTATGCATGATGACCATGCTGATTACGATGATAATGTTGTGGTGGATGCGGATATGATGTAAAAGCGCCAGTTGGATATATTGGAGGAAGGTGATAGTGAGTGGGATGGAAGGCAGGATGTCCTGTTTGTGGCACTGGATGATGATTAGGATGATGTTGATGATGATGATGGCGACGAGGTGGTGGAGGCGGGTAATGGTAGTAAGTAGCTGTGGAGGTCAGAGATGATGATGATGATGATGATGTTGCTGCTTTTGCTGCTGCTGATGCTGCTTGACTTGTATTTCGGTTATCAGTAGTAGTGGTAGTCGAGCTTGATGATTTCATGGAATCTATAGTTGCTGTTCCCACCGATTCATCAGTAATCACAGTTGACGATGATGAATGTGCACTTGACGCGGATGGCGAACCATTTCGTTTCATAGACGTCATGGCAGCAGCAGCCACAGCCAGATGATCATTATTATTCTTGTCGCTGCTGCTGATGCTGCCTTCTTCTGTTTCGACTTGACATTGAATGATTCCATGATGGTGATTAAGCGCAATGTCGGCCAAATTGGAGAGTGCATCCGACTGTTCGATCACGGCATGTGAAAGAAGTGAATGGGTGACGAGTGGTGAGCGCAGGAGTCGGCCAAAACTACGACATGCAAAGAAATGAACCGACAACAACCAACGAAGCATCATCCATCAAGATCAAGCGTGATGACAATTGACACAAATTATTTCATGTCCCTCACCTTGGGTCTAGCCTTTACTGAATCAGTCATCATGATGACGAATGATGATGCATAATCCAACCTTGGAGATGATTGGTGCGTTGCTGTTTCACTATTCTAACGGCTGCGAAAGTGAAAAACATGAGAAGAAGCCTTTGGCAACCAACCACCGAGCAGCAACATCGACATCATCATGTCTTGTGTGCCATAATTTTTTTCATGAACGTTGGGAAATGCCAAAAATCTCAAGTCAAGAGAGTGCAGCTACCGACCTAGCCATCCTACCATTATTGCATCGGTTCTCCGTTACTATCCGTACTAGTAGTTGTGTCGGTTTGAGCACATGGCTTCTTTGTCGCGCACTATTCATCGGTGGTACTTTTCATTTTTGTCGAGAAGCCCCAATTTTCCTCCGAGTTGCAAAATTTAGTAGTAAGTCCAACGTGAAGAAAGGTCGGTACTCGAGAATATTCCTTCCATTTAATAATTTTCAAAAGTTGGGCCTCAACCCCTTTTTACTCTCTCCCTCCCCCTGTTCTTCCCAAAGTCAGCCGTGGAACCGATGACAATCCAATCTACGTAGGAAGTAGTAGAATTCTGCGAGGATACTGTTCGTCGGAATTTGTACAGACTGAATTCACTTTCCTTCCGACTTTCGGGGTCTGGTCGCTCTCTTCTCACGCCACGTTTTACGGTTTTCTGCAACAACTGTCAACACACATGTATTTATGTTCTTCATTTACTTTTTAGCATGACTCCCTCCATCACTCATCATCAAGATAATGGTGGTAGAGATGATGGGATGAATGATCAAAGGTTCCTTCTGCTCTCCTCTCTCTATCCATTTCTAAAAGCACTCTAATAACATCATCGTCATCAACAACAACAAACCCAATCCTTCAATCCTCCAATTCTTCATCAGTCGGTAGTATCAGTAGTTGTAGTGTAGCCATGCCGCGAAAAGAAGAATTGCATTTCTCCCCAAGGAGCTTAGCTCTCTCCATCGACACATCCGTGTCCATGATCACAACGGAATCCTCAGCAGGCGGCGGCGGCGGGAGAAGCAGCCGCAGCACCAACAACAACACCGCAACGCAAGATTCGGCCATCGAAGAGATCACGAGCATTCTCACCAAAAGAGCCGCGGAGATCAGTTCCATCGTGCAGAAGAACATGTCTTTGGATTGGTTCGGCCAGGGAATCGATGCCGCCAAGACGAAGACGACGGCAGCGGCTACGGCAACAACAACACCACTAGCAGCAGCAGCAGCAGCAGCAAGCTTGAATTGGCAAGAGGAGGAGGACGACGACCAACAGCGATTTGCCACCTTCATCTACAAAGCGTTGGAAGAGAGTGATCGTTTAAAAAAAGAAGTTCGAGAGCTCAATAATTCTTCTTCCGCCAAAGATTGTATCATGATCGATGATCCACAACAACAACAACAACAACAAGATTCCTTCTCGGCAATAATTCCCGAGAATACTCACATTCACCAACACCACCACCACGGGCTACAGAAACTCGTGCGCGAACTAAAGATGACCCAACTAGCGCTGAAAGATCAGGAGTTGAAGACGGCCCTGCAGCTGGCCGACATGGCCAAGATGAAAGATATCGACAAGGCGCAGCGGGATGCGGTCCAGTCGGCCAGGGAGGCAATCAAGGCCAAGGATGCGATCATCGACGACTTGAAGAAACAAAATGAGGATACGGCCGACAGGGTACGCGCGCTCGACAAGACGGTGACGACGCTCACCGAGGAGATTGCCAGGTACGAACGCATTCTACTCAATAGCAAGTCGTTGGCGGAGAATCAAGGCTCGCTCCTACGGGAGAACGAAACGACGATTCGGGACCTCGAAGAGAAGAATGCGGAATTGTGGTCGAGTTGGAGGAAGGATGCCAATACTTTGAAATGCAAGGAGGCATTGCTCAACATGCAACGACAACGGATGGAGGAGCAAGAGAATCTGCTCAAGATATATGAGGCCAAGTTTTTGACGAGGGGGGTGGATGTTGCCAAGGGTGAGTAGTACCACCTACTAACTTGGGCATGCTAATGCCTTGCTGTCGTCGCTCCATCATCCCGTCTCTGACTTGAAAAAATCCCATCTTTTTCTCTCATTCATATATATCACAGTCATGGCCCGTGCCGACGAGAGCGAAAGACTGTGGTCCAAAATCAAACAGAGAGAGAAACGATTCAACGAGAGAAAGATCGTCGTTGCCAACCTTCGAGAAGAGAATTCCAATCTAAAGTACGACAAGAGAAGGCTGCAAACGGAGGTGGATCAACTCAAGACCTGCCTCGGGACATTCCATCTCAAACTCAGCGACACGGGAGACAGGGTCCACATGCCTTGGCTGCTGTCTCAGCTTCGCGATAACGTCTCTCTCAAGGATCGGGTCAACGAGTTGGAGGAAATCGTTCGCGGAGAGGGATATACCGTCAAGGCGGCCGAGGCCGAGAAGGACTTCCGTAAGAAGGAAATCGAGTTGGCGACCGAGATCGAAAGGATATCGGGAGTTATTGAAATGCTCCGAGAGCAAACTCATCATGACGACGTCGACGACGAGGGAAACGTACACAAATTTCAAGTGTCGATATTGCTCGGCAAACTTGAGGAGGCACTTTTGATGTATGGTCATGATGAGGATGACGATGATGACGATGGGTACGAGAAGGCACCTACGAACAACGATGAAATCATATCCGCGGCATCCTCCGATGTCACATCCATGATGTCGTCGCACGAAAGCTTGATCCAACGGGAAATAGTAACCGCCATGTCCAATGAAAGCTGGAATCATCATCAAGGGTGTACGGTCATTTCGAGCTTTACGGAAGGTTGTAGTACTCTTCATCGGGGTGGAGGAGGGCTGTTCAGTGGTCGCAATGACAAGGAGAAGGAAAAGAAGGAAGCTAGTTGTTGTAACAATAATAACATGGGATCAGCACACAAAAACGAAAATAGTAGGGAGGCGGGAAAGAAGAAGTATGATCATGATAATGATGCAAGTGACGACGACGACGACGACGATGGTGGGCATGATACCATGTCACTCTCACGGGGAGTCAGCGGTGGCTATAGTTCTCAATCCACCGACGATGGAACACGGAGCGAAGCACCGTCCACGGTTATCATTTCACCCAAGTCCAGCAGGGCTCTTAGGGGAATTGTAAAGGGCGGAGATGATTTCCAACATTGGCGAAAGCCACTTTCTCCGTTTTCGCATGCCTCTAATCTGATAGGAGCGGAATAGATTTGAAATGAGAACATAGTGGACGACAGCGTAGCATTATTTCATTTGTTGATAACAATTAGCTACCACGCATTACCTTTGTTTTCGTCGTGTGCTCTCCTTTGAGGGTAACATTATTTGTGAACTCAAATATCAGGAAAGAATAAGTACAATCACTGAAATGTTAAGAAATGTCCTACTATTACAACAAATCGTTCGGTATCGCTCTCTGATAAGTCCAAGAATTAGGAATCCTCCCTCCTTATCTCATATATTTTCAACTGATTGTAAAGAATTGAGTCTCTAAGGTCTCCAATGCCCATTGATAATCTGTTCCTGCCGACACTGCACGACCAATCAAGATAGTATTACCCGTCATCGTCATCGTTGCCGTTCCCATGACCTTGTACGTATCTGCTTGATTCTCCTTATAAAATGCAGTTACGACCCCCGCAGCGGTATAATTGAGCTTCACCCACATGGAATTCTGCCAATTGACATAATTTATGCCATGATTAACAGTTCTGGCCCCTGTCGTTGCGCGTGATTGTAATACAGCACCGGCTGCCTTCCCGGCAGCGCCCAAAAAGACATTGGCCGAATTGGCGTCGTCGTTATTACGGATCATTAGTCCGCCGCGAGAGTACATGTTTCCCCAAGTGAAACTCTTGATGTACATCTCGACGGATCCATCGGCCTTTAATTCTTGCGTCCTGAGGAAAGTAAAGGAATCGGAGGAGCCCCAAAGACCGGTACCAGACCCTTGGACGTACTCGATAGTACCGTCGTTGCTCTTGTAGTAATTGCCTTTGCGTTGCGGCTCACCAACGTCCACGAGGGGCGACCAGCTCGTGGGTGCCGTAGAAAGGGAGGGTGAGGCCGAGGGGAAGTTGTATTCTTCAATCACATAATTATCGAAGGTAGCCTCCACATTTCTCCACCAATCATGGGCCGTCACGGCAAGTCCCACCCGATAACTATCGTCGGGGAAGAAGATAGTATCGGTCGAATGCAATGTCCATACCACGCCGTCTTGACTTCGGTAGAATTCAAACTTCTCCAGCTTCTTCACAATACGAAGCCATGCCGTGGTTTGTGGAGGCGTCGTCTTGTATTCACTTCCGGCAGTTTCGGAATACCGTCCAGTGGAATGACGATTTTGGGATGTTATCCCCACTAGCCCGGCGAGCATCATGAATGCATACGGTGAACTGGGGCTGTTGTCGGCACGGAGCATAATCCCGGCCTTGGACCATTGGAAAGGATTGGCCAAGCTAACAACGCGCACGGATACGTCGATATCACCGGAGTAGGGCTGGGAGAGGTAGTGGAAACTATCCGACTGACCCCAAATGTCCGTCCCAGCGCCCAGAACATGGTACACACCATCCTCCTCCCAAGTGTTTCCCGTTGCGCCGGGGAAGTATCCGATATCAATATCGGTCAATCCATCCATGCCACCAGAGGATGCAATCACATCCGAAAAGTCTTGCACACCTTTATTCTCGGGCTTGTTGATATAGTAGGCAACGTTTGGACGAGGGCCCGGAATCCAGTCCCAATTACTGTATTGGTCGGTGACCGAAGCACCGCTGGGGGAGCAATTGCCCACGAAGGGGACATAGTAGTTGAAGGTATCATTCGGACAAGACCATGGATTGGCCCCCGAGACTGCATCTTCATAACTCGAATGTAGAGTGAAATCGACCTTCCACGTATTGCCCACGGGAACGGTGGCACTATAGTAGGTGAGAATATTCGACAACAGATCGAAGTTGGCCGGGACGGGAGTCAACCGTCGGTACCATATCTTGCGATGCGTCGCGGTACAATCCGGACATATGCGCATGAGGATGGGCGTCTCTCCCTTGGCAAAGGCTGCAACCGCCAAACTGCTCGGCGCCGTCAAGGTCTCTTGGAAGAAAGCCTTCTTGAACGCCTCCCGACCCATGGGTGGCCTCTCGTACATGTTGTCCCGACCCGCCACCTTGGTGTACATGGAAGCATCGTGTTCGTAGCCGGTAACCAATCCCTTTTTATGCTTGGCGTATTCCGTGGCGTGATAGCACTGCGAATCGTCGGTAATAATCCGTCCCACCTGTCCAAATTGTTGCGGAGTAATTCGTTTCTCGTCGTACAGTCGAGCGGCGTATGCCCACAAATCATTATTCCGATTATCCCTCCCCTGGCATGCCGCGAAGGTTATCTCGACCTTGGTCAACTTGGCCGTAAACGCGCCACTAATATCATCGTACTCGACGACCCAATCCTCGCTCAAATTGATCTGGGTACAATCCGATCGGGTCACTATGGGCATCTGTTCGATGCATCCACACATGGGAGCGCCGGGAATGTTCTTGACATATCCCCGCACGTACATGTGATCGTACATGCTGACGTAAAATAGATTGTTGGCCTTGTATCTCGCGCTGGCATCGTACTCGTTGTTATCCCAGGCGAATCCGTGGCAGTGGATGGATCCCTCTCCGTTGGCATTATCATCTGGAAATGCCGCGAAACCCGATGTGGATTGGAAGGAGGAGGAGGACTTGCTGGCATTGAGATCGGCGAAGCACAGGTTGGTATTGTCGGCCACGTCCTTGTCGACGCAGTTGGTATCGTAGGGCGTGGCGCAATTTCCATTGCCGTCGTTGGCCTGTCGATCCTTGGGCCAGCAGCACATGGCGGTATTGGCGGCGCAGTTGGCGAAATTGGGCAAGGTATCGCCAGGCCAGCTGACGCGGCCGTACTTGCCGGGACCAAGATAGAATTCGTTGACTTTGGCGGCATCGTTCTTGAGGACGGAGGTGGCGGATCCATCGGGAGTTTCGTACACGGTCTCGACCTCGTCTTGCCAATCGGACAGGCCGTTGTAGAACATTTGTTCGAATTGGAGATCGGTGCCCTTGTTGGCTGCGGCGGCGAATGGTCTTTGGTGCATCATCCCCCCAAAGAAAAAAAGAATGCGTGCGCGCGTGTCGGTGATCATGATATATATTATTGATATAATACAATATTTCACGAAAGAAGGAAAACGAAGCGAGTGTGTGAGAAGAACATACATGGATACTATTGATACTGGTAGCTCTTTTTGAAAACTCACGTAATCTCTGCAGAATCGTACATTGATTTACACAATCGCATGGCCGCCTCCTCGGCACTGGCCGCATCCGGCATGGCCGCCAATAACTTGGCGTCCAAATCTTGCTTGGCCGCCGTCCCGGTGGCATTGACATTGCTTGCAGCAGCAGCGGAGCACGAAGTGGCCCCGGCCGCATTGAAGACTTGATTCGTGTACTCGTCGAGGATTTTGGCGTAGCTGCACGTGCCCTTGATGTCCGACAGGCGGAAGGGTCCGGAAACTACGGAGGAACAAGTTTGGGCATTGGCGAGCAGTAACAGTGGCGATGATGACGACGACGACAGCGCGGCGGCAGCGATGACGAGCAGGGCGGTGGCTGCCGACGACGGAGGAGGGAACACGAACATCATCATCATGTGTGTATGCTGCTGCTTGATTGAGTAGTTTGTACCGATGATCCTTGTCTCTTGTCTACACTCTTGTAGGGTTGCGTGTATGATGTAGTAGTAGATTATTGGGCGAGTTGTGTTACGAAGAGATTCAAAAAATAATGATCATCTTGTGTCTTCTTTTAGTATTATGAGTGTGGGAGATGAGCCAGGGAATGAAGGGGATGACTATTATGGTCATAGTACTAGAGAGGCTATCATATTAAGTGGTGGTATCTACTTCGACTCTTCCTCGCACACTCCGAGAGAGGGGTATCGTTGGTGGGTATCGTACTACTTGCGTGATACGGTGGTGGATCCCACAATCGTGCTTACTTGTCGTGTGTCTTAAATAATTCGGGAACGGCGTCATACTCATCCTTTTGGAACCTAACGACTCCTGAAGTTCAGGGAATGAACTGACCGGTCATTGGTCGTACGACGTGTCTCTAGTGATCCGAGTGACTCGTTGGTTCCAAAGGTGATTACAAAACGGTTGTTGTGCGAAAGGGTGGCCTTGACGAGATTCCCGCCCCTTGCCCGCCGGCCTTCGTCGTCACTTTGTGTTGTTGTCGCGGGGAGCAAACATTCAATACACTTTACCCGCCGCACCAAGCAAGCAACACCCTCTCGCTCATCATCAACTTTAAAGATTTCTCATATAATTTTTCAGACACGCACAAACAACTTCTATTGTTGGAACTGTTTCTACCCCTAAAGTACCAGCACGCACCCTTCTAGAGATACTACAACTACAGAGAGATACTGCGTTTTTGCTCAAATTTAATCTGCACCCATCGCAAACACCATCATGTTGTCGTCATCTCCCTCTACCAAAGCCCATCTCTTTTGCCTCCTCCTCGCGGCCCTTCGCGGCGGCGGCGGCGGCGTCGAAGCGGCAGCGTGCAACTCCACTTCCGGCACCATCGCCACCCTCGCTCCCGGTGCCGCCTGCAACTACGCCAATTTCCTCGACGCGCTCTCGCCCGACTGCAAGGCCTCGGTGGCGTATTTATTTCTCGACGACTCGACCAGATTGCCGCTCAATGAAACCATGCGAATCGCTCAAGTCCAAGCGTTGTGCGACTACGATGCGCCCACGCAATTCGTCGAAATCCAAGGCACCTATCAAGATGATCGAAGATACTTCGCGGGCGGATCCGACCTGGTCGATGGACAATCCAGCTGGAATGTCCTCTCGGGAAAAATCAAACGCTTCGAGGCCAATTTGGGCTCCAAGACCATCATTGCCTTTCCGGAATACGCCGCCCGACTCGAATACAACGCCAACAATGGATTGGGAACCAACAACGGCTATCCCGCCAACATGAACCTCGAGACATCGTGCAATCTCAATACCATCATGTGCTGCTTCACAGATGCCGGGGTATCCAACACCTTCCAGGCCAACGGAGACCCAACCACCGACGTCTGCCGACATGATCTGCGCGATAGTCCCCAGAGCAATCACATCGCCAACGGATGGAGCGTCTTTCCGGGAAGCGAAACGCCCACGCACTGCGTGGGATTCACGTGGAAAGACGATGCCGATCCGCTCCTGGGAAACATGATGTACGACGTTAGCCTGCGACAGACGGCCCAAAAGGGATACCGCCGCGGCGTGCCGGGCGCGCCCATGTGCGGATGCGTCGAACACATGCCGGTGGTCGAGTCGGCCAAGTGCCGCACCGCCACCCTCAAGGATCCCGTCGTCTACTCCTTCCAATACAATGCCCAATCGGGATACGTCACCGCCTCCAACACCGCGTCGATATCCTACCAAGACTGTCCGAACAATGCCGACCTGGCAACCCAATACAAGGCGAATCAAGCCGGCAACGCCACCGCATCCAAACTCATCGACCAGCGTCTGGTCGGAACTGGCAATTGCAGTGCCGACCTCGAACAATACTTGAATAACGAACAATTCTTGCTCGTCGGACAACATCCACGACGATATGCCACCATCGACAACGCATTCTGGTCCGACCTGGTCGTCGGCGAGGGCATACGCTTCCTGCCACCCCATCCCGACCCGATCGTGGCCGATACCGCCTTCCGCGCCCTCATCAACGCCGGATGCGTCGAATCCGACGGCGTCACGCCGCGGTTTTGCATCGTGCGTCGATACTGCGATTCCTGCACCCGCGATTCCCACATTGATATTTATTACAAGCGCAAATCGACCCTCCCGCCCATGGGCACCAACACCACCAACGGCGAGGTGTACTTCCTCGACATGTTCATGAATCAATGGACATCCTACATGAACATATTGAATAAGGACTTTGAATTGTACTCCAGCTATCAAGATGCATTGAACGGCGTGAACAAGTGGATGTTTTGCAATTACGATAGCTTCGGCGTGGGTTTCCCCAGAGATTGCGGACCGCGAGACTCCTCGGCGAGCGAGTGGAATTCGTACAGTTACAACTCGTGGTTCGAGCGGGCCAATCATCATGGATTTTACGTCGAGAAGCCGAGAAAGTAAACGGCGTGACTGACTTACTGACTGACGGAGAGAGAGAGAGAGAAAGAGAGAGAGAGCAGCAGGTGTAGGTTGCTGCTCTGCCATATTATTATTATCATTTTAGAGAATTCAAATGTATTGTGTAATCATAGTAACTTGGATCAACCATCCTATTATTTGAGGTTCTGAACTGGATAGGTAGAACAACAACACGCACACACACACAGCAGTAGTCTTCGCCATCCTTCACTACTTTGCAGGCAAAATGATGAAGCTCCACGTGCCAGCGTCACCGGAGAATAACAAGTACTACATTGCCCATCCGTGTGTGGTAAAAGCCGAGTTGACCATGGCAGTAGTACCTACTTTCCTCCGCGGTGGCTCACTACTCATCCAAAGGCCCTCCCAATGGAATCATTTGACACAAAAAATTACACTTTGTGTTTTATTGTTACTTTGTCATATTATTGTTACTGCTTCGCCTGCAATTACTCTCGTTTTCGGCTACCCAGTTCTTCATCCCACCAATAAATATAACAACACAATCGCCCTCGAAATTATTCTTTTACTCTTGCTACAATACACACTTTCCCACTGATGAAATATACTACATTACATAAACTACAACTCCCCACCACCATTATCACCCTCTGCAGTAGTAGCAGTAGCAGCGGCCGTCGTCTTGACGTAAAACGTTTTCGGCCCGGCGATGCCCACGCCGAATCCATCCAGTATCCAAATATCGTACCCGGTGCCGTACTTGGCGAGATTCAATTCGGATACGTGGAATGCGAATGTTCCCGCCTCGAGTTGGGCCTGCGATTTGGTACACGGTGTATTGTTGGTGGGACAGAAGGGGATGGAGAGGATTGGTGCGAGGGATCCATCTTGGGGGTTGGCCTGTAGTAGTAGTAGTAGTAGTATTGTGCGGTCAAAGAAGGAGAAGAAGAAGAAGAAGAAGATATAGTTGTAGTAGCAGTAGCAGTAGTAGTACAGAGGAAAAAATGAGAGTGTTTGTTGGATGGAGCAAAGAAGGATGATTAGGAAGAGTAGAGAGAAATAATAAGAACAATAGTAGGTAGACCGGCAAAGCGATGTAGTTGGTAAACGAACGTACCATTCTCATGTATACTCCCATGCGATAGGATTTGATATTCTCTCCGTCATGGAAGGGAGGGAGAGGTGGGAGTTTCAAACTAGCGCCAGAGGTGGCGGTGGTGGTGGTGGTGGTGGCAGCGGTGGTGGTGGTGGCAGCAGCATTCATTGGAGTTGTTCCCTTGGTTGTTGTGGTGGTGGTGGTGGACGCAGCAGTCGCCCGGGTAGTAGTAGTAGTAGTAGTAGTAGTTGTTGTTGTACTCCTAGTCGTAGTCGTAGGTGTTGCCCCACCACCCCCAAAAATGTTCTGCAACTTCCTCCTCCTTCGCGACGACGATGATGATGATGAGGATGTTTGTTGACCATCCTCCTTCTCCTGTCCAATATCGTACGTTACCGTGACGCTGCCGCCCTCGTCGTAATATTCCATATCCGTGGTCAAGATGTAATTGGCCAAGGCGTCTCGCGTCGCCAGCACCATGCCTCCGTCGGTGCCCGATCCATACCCCATGTCCTTGGCGGCTTCCTCCTCCTCCTTCTGTTGTTCGTCGTCGGAAGGAGACGACGCGCTTCCGCGTCCGCCGTGATCGAAATCCACCAGTCCGTGATCGGGACGCGAATCGATCTCCTGCTGTTCCTTCTCCTTCATGGCCTGGGTGGGTATCATGTAGAACGTGGCCGGACCCAATAATGCCGCGCCGCGCTCGTTGAGCAAGTAGAGATCGAATCCGGTTCCGTACAAGGTGGGATCGAGCGCGTCGGCACCGGTGGTTCCGATGGTGGCCGTGCCGACGTAGTCGACGACGGGCGGCGCGAGGGGCGGTAGAATGTTGTTGTTGTTCGTCGAGTCGTCGGTGGTGGTGGTGTTGGAAGAATTGTTGGTGTTGTCGTTGTTGACAATAATGGTGGTGGTGGAAATGGCATTCACCATGGCCTGTGTCTGAGCGGCAGCATCCATCAGTTCAGGAGATGATTCCTCGTCGACCTTCTCGTCCGCTTGTTCGTCTTGCGGTAGTTTCCTAACAACATTGTTCCGTCGTTTTCGTCGAGTGGAAGTGTCGTCGTTGTTGTTGTTATCCACGATGGAAGTTGGCTTGACGGCAAAAATCGGCTGCAGTGCCCCTCCCTGTGGATCGGCCATTCTCATGAATACGCCGATCGTCCAATCATTGACATGGCTGACATTGACGTTATTGATGAGCGTTTCCGTGGAGACCAAGTTGGATTGGCTGTTGAGTTCAAAGGCCACGTGGATGGGCGTGTCGTAAATGTACTGGTTGGTGGGTTTGGTGTCGAGGAGTATTCCACTGTAGTAGTTGTTGTTGTTGACAGAAGAAGTTGGCGTCGTTGTGGCAGTAGTAGTGGCAGCAGTGGAGGTGGTGGGCGGGTAGCTGTTGCTCTGGTTGTTGTTGTTGTTCGGCTGCTGATTTTCCGCCTTCTGAAGCATGCGCCGGAGAATGTCGGCATCGCGAGTACGACGACCACCACCACGAGAAGGCATCATCATCATCATATTATTATCATCGGCGAGGCCGTCGTGGCTGCCCTTGAGATTGGGAGAGGATGCCGCCAATGGGCATGTTGTCGCGCAGAATAGTGTGACAAGAACGAAGAAGAGGAATGCGAATGATGACGGAGACGACTTCATCGTCATGATGACCACCATGATGTCACACACACGTATCAATTAATATTACGGCAGTAGCTGGGGGGGAGCGAGAGAGAGATTGAAATTATTCTCTCCATCCATTATTTTTATGGGTCAAGTTCGTACGGCAAAGTTACAGCTACTTCGCGCTCTAGAGAGAGAGAGAGCTGGCTTTTCGACATGATGAGTCGAGATTCGATGCGCACACCTCGCTCGTGAACAGAGAAGTACCTCTAGTAACGGTTCATTCAGTCCACAAGAAAATGATCAATGACCCTATGGTCACTTTGTTAATGACTCAAGTGGGTTCATTCGCATATGTTCGTGTCTGAGTGTTCGGTACGACTCAGTAATCACTTTTGCGCTTCGCCAATCACGAGAGAAACGGATTCATCGGTCATTATTTTGTGTGTAAACCATCGCTCAATCTCATCATTCACCAGCAGAGACATCGTAGTATTTAATCTGAAGCTCGTCCGCCATCATCATCATCTCTTTCTCTCTCCATCCTCTCGCTCGCCCCACGCACCCCGCGCGCCCCTCTCTCTCTTCCACTACGACTGCAAACCTCATCTTCTCATTATTTCACAACTCTGCAATATTATTATCTGCAACAGAACTACCTAGATAGTATCTACTACTCGAGAGAGAGAGAGAACAGAAACCTGGGTCCGCCTGCCTCGTCCAGCTCACCCACACGCACACACAAATTAATACTAGCAGTAGTAGTACGAATATCAACAAGGAAACAACATGAAGTTCCTCCTCCTCCTCCTCCTCGCCACCGCGGCCACTGCACAACAGCAAGAATGCGTCACGGGCGGCTTCCTCATTAAATTCACCGGCCAATGCACCCCCCAAGCCATCGTGGCCGCCTACGAAAGTCAAGTCTTTCGCGCACCCGGCGGCATCTCCTCCTCGTCGCCGTGTGCCATCTCAGCCGAAGCTGACCTGCTTTCCAAACTCGCTGCCAGTGCTACGAAGACCCTCCAGGGATTGTGCGACGCCATCTACGCCAAGCAAGAAATCGTACCCTTCCGCAACGCCGCCAAGCGCGGTACCGACATGCAATTCGAACGAATGTTCTTCAACGGCCGGACGGACTGGCAAGAGGAGNAGGTCGAGACGCTGTACAACAACGAAGACGACTTCTCCTACTACAACTACAAGAAGCGCACCGCTCCATCCAACGCCGCCACGGCCATCTTGGCCGACGACGCCGAGGCCGTTCGAGTCTTCTTCGAAGGCGTGGCGCAAGGACGTCGCGTCTCGTGGCCGGGGGATGCATTGCCCAACTTTGCCAACGCGGTCGGGATCCTCGACGCAGCCGGCGGACCCACCTGCGTCACCAACGCGGCCATGTGCTGCTGGCCCAAGGATCGACAGGCCAACGACAATAACGGAAACTGCGCCACGCCCTACGATACCAACTGCGTCGACAAGGACGTGGCCGACAATACCGATTTGTGCTACGTGGCCAACAACGCTGCTGCCACCGCCGCCACTACTGGATACAATAGCCAATCGGGATTCACGGCCTTTCCCAGCGATAATGCCGACGGAGAGGGTGCCATCCACTGTCACGGATTCGCGTGGAGCAATAATGTCCAAGATGGCACTGCAAGATACAAGGCCAACAATCTATTTTACATCAGCATGTACGATCACATGTTCAATCGAGGATATGTCAAGAACGTTCCCGGCGCTCCCATGTGTGCCTGGTGAGAATATATGTAATGCACCGTTTTCGTCGTCGTTGCATTTTATTCTCCTCTCTCACACCTCCTCTCTCACACACACTTCATACTCTCTCACCCAACGGCATAAATTATAATAATAATAATGCATATTATGGTAGCGTCGAACAAATGCCCACCGTCACGCGATCCGACTGCACCGAAATTTCCCTCACCGAAACCATCACCATCGAATACGACTCATCCACCAAGGTATTCCTACCAAAACTGACCTCCGTCAAGGTCGCCTTCGCCGCCTGCAAGGGCATCAACAATCGCAACAACGACCTGTGGGCCTACATGGCCCGCCTCTACTACCAGGGCGACATCACCCCGCAACAATTCGGAGTGGCCGGTCGGATCATCACCAACGAATCGAACTGCGGACTCTCCACCACCAAGTATCAGCTCAACCAACTCTCGCTCACCACCGGATACGATCACGATGTGTCCACGTGGACCATCGTCGCGGGACGGGAGGCCCTCAAGCTTCGCGAGAATTTTGGACATCGGGCCTTTGCCAAGAGTTTGACCCCGGCGGCGACGACGGCGGGACATTACGGCATCGTCTACCGAGCCTGCGCCTCCTGCACCCGCACCCACATGAAGATTTATTACCGGAGGAAGACGCCCGTTCCCGACTCGTTCAACCTCCTCAGCAACATTCTCTACGATCGAAGTAATGGATCCAACTTCAACGTGTGGAACGTCGACTTCTCGCTCCATTCCACCTACGAGGACGCACAGTCGGGCGCCAACCCCTGGAGCTGTCCCAACGGGGTCTTCAACTACGACCAAACCTTCTACGGAGAGTGCTCTCCGTCCGGCGCCAGAGTTTCCGGTCAACGAAGCCTCTTCCATCCCGGGTGGGATTCCGAAAAGACCGACGTGGCCTACTACGTCAACAGGGCCGAGGACAGCGCTTCCGGACTCAAGATCGAACCCACCACGCCCATCGTTGGGGGGTATAACTATTATGGATCCGGCATTGCATTGAAGAATGCGTCCGACGCTAGTGCCACCATGTACATGAGCGGGGCGGGTGGAGACATTTGGAATCAGGTCGATGACTTCAACTACTGGTCCAAAACGAATAGCGATGATCATCGGAATGTCGTTGTGAGCGTTAGCGGTCTCTCGGGCATGTATTATACCGCCCCCAACAGCTGGGCCAAGACGGGCATAATGATCCGTTCGACGTTGGATGGCAATTCGGCGCATTACTCTCTGTACCTCACCGGAACTCAGGGAGTATGTTTCCAAGGTCGGATGAGTACGAACGCGTGGTCCTCTCACTGGGGATGCGTCAATGCCGGTACCAAGGCGGCGTGGCTCAAGGTGGAAAAACGCGCAGATGTATTCACCTCCTTCACGGGCAATCAGACCGTGGTCGGGGATCCATCCTCCATCGCGTGGACCCAAGTCCACTCGGTGAAAATTCCCGCATTTTCGTCGGGTTTACCCTACCAAGTTGGTCTCGCAGTCAACTCGGCCAGCTACTATCCCCTCGAGGCGACCTTCACGAACTACCTGTCCCAAATGGCCACGCTACCGCCCACGTTCGCACCGACTGCGTTCCCAACGCGCGCACCCACTGGCATCCCGACTGCCACGCCCACGCGTGTGCCCACCGCCAGACCAACGTCGGCGCCCACCACTCTCAATCCAACCTCGTCGAAGCCTACCCTCCTACCAACGAATGCGCCAACTACCCTCATGCCAACGACTGCTGTGCCTACTACCCTCCGACCAACGACTGCTGTGCCCACTACCCTCCAGCCCACGACTGCAGTGCCTACTACCCTCCGACCAACGACTGCAGTGCCCACTACCCTCCAACCCACGACTGCAGTGCCCACTACCCTCCAACCCACAACTGCAGTGCCTACTACCCTCCGACCAACGACTGCTGTGCCCACTACCCTCCAACCCACAACTGCAGTGCCTACCACCCTCCGACCAACGACTGCTGTGCCCACTACCCTCCAACCAACAACTGCAGTGCCTAGCACCCTCAGACCAACAACAGTTGTGCCCACTACCCTCCAACCAACAACTGCAGTGCCTAGCACCCTCAGACCAACGACTGCAGTGCCTACTACGGGCAAGCCAGTGTAGTAGTAGAGGAGGAGGAGAAGGAGGGAGACGAGAGAAGGACGACGACGACGACATGAGTATTTTGTGGAGAGAGAAGGAGAATTTGGCGTCCTGCTCATCAGTGATGGTGGCCGCTACTTCTAATCTGTTACTACTAAATATGGGGAGTTTAGTCTTGTGGCGGTGCTCGTTCCGCTTGGGCGGATGGTAATAATGGCAACGACTACGCCATGTCCATGATGAATGATTATGGATGTCGATGTTACGATGCATAATAGCAAACTGTATTAGTAATTACTTGTTTAGTTGCCGTCGTACGTTCTTGTCCCTATTCATGGCAAGAATAATATCTGATATCTCTGTCAGTATCATGACTCCTATCCCCTTTGAAGCAGAAATAGTGTAGGTAGAAATAGGGTTTTACTGCTACCAACCCTACTGCTTGTGACACCCCCCACAATCCAAATACGAGGATTGGATTGTACTGGACTGTGGATGTAAGCTGAGAATGATAATGAAAACGATACAAAGGACAACCGAGAAAAACCATTAACAGTCCCAGATTAGGGATAGGCCTGGGTGACAACCTTTGACCAAGCACGGGCAAAATATGGACAGCATTTATCTGTGAGTTTGATAGAGACTCTGAAGAATGAATGGCATTGTGAAAAGTGGGGAGGCCCCCATCATAGAGTGACGAGTTTTAGGACAAAGCCCAATCAGAATTCACATGGAGAGACAATATCAGGCATCAAGGTCTTCCATCCAGAAGGAGGTCATGCTATGCGCTAGATATTTGTGGTGACCCTTTGTTGGGCAGTGAGTCATTGTTTGGAGTCTCTCTCCAAAAGTAAATTCCATTCATTTTTGTGAGATAGAGATATTTCAGGAGGTGCATTACTGCATGGTAGCAGATATTTTGTGGGCAAATGAATGATTGTGCGCACCAAACCACCGCATGTGACGTATCAGGAAGACAAGTAACCTTGCCTTAGATACTCCACTCCAATCCATGTGGCTATGGATCAGGCAATCATTGGTTTTTCATCATAGACTTTCTCATCTTGTCAATGGTGGGAAGATTGCCCATCTAAGTAATATGGCCATTGGCACAGTGTCTCAATACACATATCCATGTGGTGAGCGCGCCGTAGATGTGGAGGAAGCAGCTTGGACGACGGTGGTTTGGTCACAATACTGTAGACCATTGTGGGTGTGGAGGGGTAGGGCAAGCAGGGTAGAACCTTCATAATCCTTGAAGTTGAGGGTATTTTGGGTAGTAGGGTCATTAGTACCTGATTGTTTCCAAGGAGTGATGCGATCCGAGGACTACATCACATGTGTTGAGGAAAGGATGGTGTCTGATACATGTGGATTAATGAGGAATGGCTGGTAGTGGTAGGAGCGATCCATAAGTGGGATAGGTAGGTATCCCTGCTGCGTACACAGGCTAGTGGAAGCATTAGTAGAAGTAAGTGCAACACCCAAGGTGATGGGGTCAATGTCACTAATGTTAATGAGGATGGAGGGATCTGATGTGATGCAGACGTTGGCACCAGAATCAGCCATGGAGGAATTTGTATGGGTCGGAGCAGAAGGTTGTTGGGAAGTGGTGTGGGTCATGTTGACAATGGTGATGGGTAGGGTATATTGTGGGAGCTCAAGTAGGGTATCTGGAAGAGGAAGGACCTCACTCGGGTCAGGAAGGAGGTCAAAGGGTGCAACTGGAGCAATGGGAAGGGTGGGCTCAAGGGAAGGGAGGGGATGGAGCCATCTATCATGGCAGACAAGATGGGGGAGGGGGGAACCGGCGCATCAGTTCCCCATAACCATCATTCCAAGGGCTCCACTAGACCAATGGAGTCATCATGAAGGAAGTCCCAATCCAGTTCAGAATCAACTTGATCTGTGGAAAAATCCAGTTCAGTGCAATAATTGGCCAAGATTGTGTGTGGGGTACAATCATCCCTGGGAAGAAATTTCTTGTTCTGCTCTATCCACCATAGCTCTGTCTCTCAGATGGTAAGTCCATTGTCGCAATTGGCGGAGTATTGTTGAAGGTAGAGGGCCATGGCAAGCATGTCACACCGAGTGGCCTCATGACCATATTTCCCACAGGCAGCGCATGTGCCCTCAAATTTGGGCGCGCATTGGGGTCAGTTGGTTGGATTGGGAGCCGTCCTCTGGCGTTGGGGTGTAGTGGGTGGAGAGCAGCAGAGGGTGTACACCATAATCCCCTGGATGTGTGTTGAGCATTGAGAAGGGGCAGATGATTGGGTGGTGATGGTAGAAGTAGGACCAGTGATGATTGTGGGGCCTGGGATGATGGTAGGCAACTGATTTGTGATACACCTGTACTGATGGGATAGGAACTGAAGAGGCATAGATGGACACCTCCTGGGACAGGGTGCATGCCAGTTCCAAGACGGTTGGGTGGGAAGAGGGTCAGTGCAGCAGGTGACTCTATCTTGTCCCGGGCAGTATGTTCCAACCAAGGTGTTGTATTGGGCAGCAACCGTAAGGTAGGTGCCCTTGACATTGGTAAGGAACATTCTGCTCTTCATGGCCTCCAAGTACTGGGGGCCTTGGTGGTGGGCCAGATTGCAGTACATCAGGCTCAGGCATGCAAATTGGAAGATATCATCCATAGGGGGCCACACAGGAAAAGCAGTAGGTTTTGTGCGGTCAAACATAGGGATGAACTTCTTCAGTAAGGTCCAAAGGAGTTCATACCCATTGGCAGTGCGTGGCCTGGTAGCTAGCAGTGAGTCAATGGCATGGGCAATAGTGGGATTTGTGGTGGGGAGGAGGTATTCCAGGACACGAAAGAGGGTGTCACCCTTTGTGGGCCAGCAAGTGAGGCCCAAACCACATGTACAGAGGCCATGTCCAAGACATTTGTTATTCAAGGTGATGGCCTCAAAGGGTATGAGGGAGATTTTACACTTGAAAGAATACTGCAGGAGTTTTTTGTAAAATGCCTGCCAACTGGTGAGAGACAAGTCACCAAGTTTATCCCAGGTAGAGATTTGATTGAGGATGATGTGGACAAAGGGACCAGAGAGAGAGGAAGGAGTATGGGAGCCCCCAAAGTGGTGAGCATTGTGGGAGGTCCATCTGGGGTTGGACCAGTTATCCACCATCTCATAGTGATCCTCTGTGATTTTGGTAGCAAACCGTGGGTCCACGCCAAGTACCTCAACGTCAGAGGTGCCAAACAGGTCAGTTCCAGCGATGGGATCACCGCCCTGAAATCCCACATGCCAGGTAAGGATCTCTGGACCTAGACCATCTAGAAGGGTGGTCCATTGATGGGGAGATGGTTTGGAGCCATAGCAAGGAGAGAGGTTGTCCTCAATAGAGGGCCGTCCAAGTCTAGGGAGATGACAGTGGATGCTGGAGGGGCGGTTGGTGTACTATAATTGGGACTGGTGCATGGATGGGTGCATGTACTGGAGGGATTGTTATGTACACCAGAGGGACTGTTGTGTACGCCGGAGGGATTGTTGTATGCACCGGAGGGATTGTCGTATGCACCAGTCGTACTGTTGCGGTGACAGGGAGCCGTACCCGCATCGGAGGGCTTGTGGGGTTGGTGGGCCACCCTGTATGCTGCCTCGGAGTTTGGAGTCATAGGGGCCAGAAGGTTGCAGAGTTGCAGAGTGGTGGACCAGTGGGAGGCTGGGGTTGTGGTAGTGGTAGTGGTAGTGGTAGGGCTGCCAACCAGTGAGAGGCATGCATCAATGGTACGGTCAAGGCCTGCACTACCTATGTCTTCCAGACCTTGGAGGCCATGTTGTGGGGCAGCATCCACGGCGGTGAAAGCAGCTTTGCTGTTGTTGGTACCGAGTGATGGTTGGGGTAGTAGTGTGGCCGGAGGGTGGTGGGTCAACTGATGGGAGACCTCACAGCTAGGTTGCCAATTACTGAGTAATTACTTGGTAATTCCTTTTGTTGCTGTGTTTTGGACCTTGAACCCTAGTTACTGCCATTACTTTCAATTCAGTAACCAGGGTTTTTGGCAAGAGTAACCAGAAA
>JALLBB010000433.1:0-15490 GCA_036939735.1 Discostella stelligera | reverse complement strand
TCGGCAAGCTGTCGGCAAAGACAGCCCCTGTCGCCAAGATTTGCCGACGAAGTCGCGTGTCGCCGACATGTCGCCGACATGTCGCTGACATTGCCAACTAAGGTATTGCTTCAGCATCAACAATATACCCTGGTCAGTAGCAATACAGAGATAGACTATTTTAGCTGACTACAAATACTACATGTGGAAGCTTGAGCTTACACTTGGAAGTGCCAGCATGCAAGGCCTAAGGGACAGCAGCTGCACTTGGCTGCCCCACTAAACCTACATGTATGAAAATATTCTAAAATGTAAATAGCCCCCGTCTACACTGATATTCTTTAGTGCAACACACATTTCACGGCTAATAGATTTGCACTTAATGAAGCAAACACCAAATGATATTATTCACACATTTACATTATAATTTTTTTGTAGTTGGTTGTGTCTCAAAAGTATGTGTCGTGATTAGTCGTTTTCTCAGGATAGATGGAGAATTCAACCTCTACCCGTCATTTCAACGATCCCACACCTTTTGTAATGATTCACACATGATGTTTTCATGGGTCAATTTTATCAGGATCCGTGATGAAAGTTGGATAATTCCATCGCAACATCCGTCATTCCAAAGACCGCACATGTTTCACTTTGATTCCACCAACGTTCATGTTTCTATTCGCGAGCTGGTGGTGGTTTCGATAGCAACTGCATTTATTCAACGTAAGAGAGCAGCACTATCGCCCACCAATCAACCCGCTTACGAGGATCATGACATGAATGCTGTACCACCCGCTTGTAAAGCTTCATCAGGCGCGCGACGGTAGTACTTTTTATGATTTTCTGCTGTTCCCTCACCGTAGGGATCTTGGCACAGATCAAATAACTCATGAACTACTGAGTAATCTTCCGGAACATAAAATGGATTGCCTTTAGATGTGCCACTGTCTGCCTTGGTATATGCATCGACTAACATCCATTCTTTCAGCGTATACTTTGGATTTGCTAATCTCATAATCTCTTCTGGCGGAGTCACATCTCCCAATTTCTCGGTAGCATATTGATGAAATGAAGTCAAGGCTTTGTGCCATTTCTCAATCCAAGCTCGTAAAATTGTCCTACTGTCATCAGACAACGGATCGTAAAATGGGTAGATATTGCCTTCTCCGAGCAAAGTTACTAGCATTCCATCATAATCTAAACTTTGTTTCTCCCCAATCTCACTTCTTGCTGGTGAATATTTGGCAGCAACATACGTTAACTGCCTCCAGAAGAGCGTCCAGTCGGCACGTGCTTCGCGAAGCAGCGTCTCGATCTCTCCCCACAACTCAATCGCCTGCGTTGCCATTTCAGATGTACCACCTGCCAGGCCAAGTTTAGATCGCATAGCATTGTCGACTGCTTCCGAAAATACCAACTGACTTTTAGTCAACATTTCATCACGAATTTTATTAACATCCTTTTGATTGGCATCAATGATGGGCATAAGGCTTTCCACTAGGACTGCATAGTTGGCGAAGCCAGCATTGGGTTGGTTCATGAAACCAAAGTGTTCACCAGATCCAGTCCACTTTGCCGATAGTGGATGCTGAGTATTTGCACGGAAATGGAAGAATGATTGAGTAAAGTACGTTGGCATCGGAAACATCGAGACAGTGAACGTATGGGTAACCTATCTACTCACATATACATCCAGAAAACCAAACGGTCCATAATCCATCGTTCTCCCACCCACCAAACAATTATCTGCATTGAAATTCCCCTGTACAAACCCCACACGTATCCATCCCGCGACCATATTGGCAATCCGATGCATCGCCCCCTCCATCAAAGCCAGTGCCGCCGAGGTCGCATCCTTCTTCTCGTAATACGGTGCGTAGGCCTCGTCGTAATACTCTCGATAGCAGGCATGCCAAAACATCTCCTTCAATTCTTTGTATTGTAGTGTCTCTTTCACTATCTTACTCTGGTGACTGTCATACTCCATCATATCATGTAACCCGTCCTCCCGCATACGCAACATTTCCACACGCCGGGCGAATAAATCCAAATGACCAATCCGAACGAAGCTGGGCGCGACGCGCGTGGTGATGGCACATTTCTCCTGGACCAATCTATCCGGATCGTGCTTCGCCATGACGGAAAGTCGACGGATGATCTCTCGCTTTTGTTCTTCGCTATAGGATGCCAGCCGCGGATCATCCAGGCCCGGCAGCGGAGGAGACGCCCTGTTGTTGTTCGATGAATACCACATTCGCTCGGAGGTGTCCCCCCCCGGACCTTCGCTCACTATCAAGGACAGGGCGCGCGTGGTGGATACGCCGAGATGATGCATCGCCTCGCTGGCCAAGAATTCGCGAATCGACGATCGCAGCACGGCGCGGCCGTCGGCGCCGCGACAAAAGGGCGTTTGGCCAGCCCCCTTGAGCTGTAATTCGTATCGGGAGGCTTGGTGCGGATAGAGACTTTCGAGATTGTCGTATGGATGAAGATGTTCATCAATATCATCATCATCGCCCGCCTCTAATTCCATCCGATGATTATATTCCTCCTCCTCCTCGTCGTCGTCGTCGATCCCATTGCGCTTGTCGTCCTTCCTATTATTTCTGGTGGTGGATCGACGAGCATCAAAAGTAGCATTGGGAACCAATATCTCGCCCACGGATATGGCCCTGCCATCCCCATATCCATCCCCCGTACCGTAGGGGCAATTATTGGTGTAACGCCTTCCCATAATGGACAAAGCATATGGGGTAGCCCAGGTTTGTATCTTCTTCGGATGCAGCGATGATGATGACGAAGACGCTCGTTGTTGCCTTGCATCGTCGTCGTCGTCATCGTCGCGAGGATTGTTGGTCATTATCTCGAACGCACCGTCCACGTCGCCGCTAAAATATTTCACAAATGCCGTGCTGTGAGCCTCCTCTTCTCTCATTCCCAACGTTTCCATAAGCTGCGGAGAATGAATGACCAATTTGGGATTTTTGAGAGGAGTGGGAGGTACGAGAACGTAGTGTCCGTTGAAGACCGGTCGACCGGGATGTTGTTGTTTTCGTTGTTGGCCTGCTGCTTGGGCGCTGCGACTTTGGAGCGCACGACTTTTTTCGTAATTCTCGGGTGTTTCCGAGGAGAGTTGGGATATCCACGAATTCGACAGAGAATTCCGAAAGTGGTGCATCGGCGGAAGTGGGCGATGCGATGACGAATGGGATTGGGGTGTGGTGGTTGACATTCTTCTCCCTGCCCCACCAGAAGAAGAGGAAGGAGAAGCAGCTGCTGCTGCTTGTATGGAATGATTGTCGGACATGGCCGACGACGACGACGACCCCGCCGACATTTTCGTCAACGAATCCAATCCAAAGGTAGATGCTGTTGCCGAGGTAGATCTCTTCTTGCGTCCGGCCGGAGATGATGGACGGTGGTGTTTCATAGAAGCGGTTGTGAATGCCGCTGGCAGCGAATAAGCTCGTTTCATACTCTGCACCCCCGATGGTGGTGCTATCGACGACGATGTTGATGCAAGTCTGAATTTCGTCGTGGAATTCCAAGGGCTATCATGAATAATTATTGCCGATGCGGCAAAGTTGCTGCTGCTGCTGCTGCTGAATAAGGAAGATGCGGCGGTACTAGCGACGAAAAAGATTAGGAGCGGCTCAAGGCGGCAGAGCTGGGGGCAAACTTTTCGAGGAAAGGAGGTATGCGGCACGCTGAAAGTTCTTCGGAGGGTGTGATTTTTGCCAGGGGCGGTGGACATCCGTACTACGAACTTGAAATGGTCTGATGATGATGGCATGCATGAAGAGGAGGGATATTATGGTTATGGTTATGGAGGGAGGACGCGTTATTCGTATTCTGCGTTGTTACAGTTTCCATCGTATCTACGTACTTAGAAGGTAGGTACTACTCGGTGACTCGGTGGCTTGACGCGGGCGTGGCTGGCGCGTCGAAGAAGAATGCGGGAGCCGCCGCGGCATCTTCTTCCTTCTTCTCTCTTCGAGCAAATTGTGGTGTCGCAGTGAAATAAATGTTAGGGCCGAAATGTTAAATAGTGTTAAATAGAACTCTTGATTACCACGGATTGGCATGGCGTCCAGGCCTCTTTGTCGCACCTTGCCTGTCGCACCGACTCCGCCAGACGACTGCACTGCCTGGCCTCTTTTTTATCACTCTCTCTGCTTACATACTCGCCATGATGATTTTGAAATAAGTGTTCTATGACCGAGACTAAAGGCAAACTGTATTCCAAAGTAGCACAGTAATAATATAAAAACAACGAGCAATATGGCAAAAAAAGCCATCCTCGAAGTCCTCGAGAGCACCATTGGCCGATACGTTCACAATCTCGATGCCGAATCGCTCAACGTCGCCGTCTGGTCCGGGAAAATTGAACTCCACAACCTGCAATTGGATGTCTCGGCCGTCAATTCCGAACTGCGCCGCAGAGCGCACGAGGCTCCCAATTTGGCCAGTCCGTTTCGGGTATGTTCGGGAAATTTCGATGGCGTGCAGCTGGACGTTCCGTGGGCGAGATTGAGCAGTCGACCGGTGGTGTTCCGAGCGCGGGGGCTGAGGGTGCTCATGGAACCGCATGACTTTTTAAAGAAGGACGAGGAGGATTGCAGGGGCGACAATGATGCTAGCGCTTTGGGTGCGGGGAGGAGAAAAGGGGGTGGTGCACGAAGTGCAACTGGTACTGGATCAATGACTGCTCCAATGATGACTGCTTCTAGCACTGGACAGAATCGTAATTCAGTTTTGGACGAACGATCGAAATCGATTATTGGAGCGGAGGCGACTAGGCAAAGATCCATTGCCGTGCGCAAGGCATGGCAGGAGGATAGTCTGAGCGCGGAAGACATGGACACGGGGGATTCTAGCACCAACAAAGCTGGTGGTGCGGATTCTTCGTCGTCCACCTTCACCTCACGCTTGGTACGACGAATAATAGAAAATTTACAAGTTGAGGTAGATGATGTCCATTTGGCCGTGCGAGGGTGTGGATGTGCTGCTGGATTGGTATTGGGATCCTTGTCGCTCGTTACTACTGATGCCAAAGGAACTCGAACGTTTGTGGATAGAAAGACCAACGTCAAGGATCCGGAATCGTCATTCCTGTATAAAGAGTTACAGATATCGGGTTTGGGGATATATCTGCAGCATGATGACGATACAAGCAACAACTTCGAGCGACAACAAATATACAAGGGGACAGAGGGGGCAACATACGTTCTATCCCCGCTGTCATTCCAGGCAAAATTACGCCAATCCGATTTAGATGAGTGCATCGACTTCCCAAAATATTTGGTTCACTCCAAGCTATCCTCCCTCTCCATTCAACTATCACGAACGCAATTGGAATTGGGACAGCGACTGGCGTTGACTGTGGCAGCCCCCAAATCGGGAATTCGACCATTGTTTCCGGAGTATCGACCGTTGGAACCGATATTGCCGTCATCATCTGATGGTGGTAATGCCAAAGAATGGTGGAAGTATGCCGTACGATGCATCGGTAGATTAAATCGACATCGTTCATGGATGGAATTCTATGCAGCATATCGCAAGCGCAAGTCTTACCTTGAATTATACAAGCGTCATGCCCATGCCGATGGTGCGCCATGGTTAACCAAACTATCAGACTCGGAGAGAGATGAATTAGATAGGATCGAGTGTGATCGATCCATATCCATTTCAGGGTTGATGCTTTGGAGAACAATTGCTGATGCTCAAGTAGACAAGGAAAGGCAAAAGCATGCCGCGAGCAAGCAAAGGAATGCTGAAGGCGTGGTAGGGGGTTCCACAACAGCCAATACTCCCGTAAAGCCCAAATCATCATTGCTTAAGTTATTTGGTAGTAGCACCCCGCGGAAAGAATCTTCGTCATCTGACATCTTCTATGAATGTTTAGATGATGGAGAGGAATCCCGTCAAATAACACTCACCGCCGATGAAATAAAAGAATTGGAAGAACTGGCGCTGAAAACGGCAGATCAATCTCTTACCAAAGATTCCATGTTCTGCGATATAAACTTTAATTTGGGTTCCTTTCAAGTGAATCTGCTTACCGCTCTGAACCAGCCACTGACATCATTGGAGATGGGAATGGTCTCTGCATCCTTCAAAGCCAATGTGAATGGATCCTTCACCTCTGGATTGTCGTTGTTAAGTTTAGAGATCATTGATAGCGTTACACCCAACACCTTCTTCCCCACGATATGCCGAAGTTTACAGAAGGCACACTCCAAGAAATCACACGCGTTCCAATTCCAATTGAAGAAAAGCAAGGAGGGAGATCAGGAGTTGGTATTGAAGATGGTCGCGTGCGAAATTGTTGCCTCGCCGTTGCTCTTAATTGCAATCAAGGAGTTTTTCAAGGTACCTGCTACTAGTTCTTCTATAGCCAAATCATGTAGTAGTGGCACAGCAAATCCTATGCTATATGAGAGTGTGAGTGGGGATGCAGATGTATTTTTCGATGCGAAGGAAGGCATGGCATCTACGATGATGTTGTTGACCCCATTAGCTCCAAAGTCAGAGTCGCATTTCTCATTTTCCTCTCACTCTAAAATTGGCGGTGTCACTGGCGGTGGCTTGCGTGGTTCGGCAATTCAAGATAGAAAAGTTTCGTCAAAACTATCATCGGCCATTATGGATGCGTGGAATGGGAAGAATAAACAGAAGCAGAGATGGAAAATCGATTTCGATATCTCGGCACCGATTCTCATCCTTCCTGAGAACTGTACGGATGCCAGTGCGACAGTGTTGATCTGCAATTTTGGTCGATTCAATTTTATCTACGGAACTGAGGCTCTGTCCACTTTAGTGTTGGAATGGTTTGATAGCCACCAACGAGCGCATAGGAAGGACTCAGTCATCGATCATCTGAACCTTGAGATGAATGATTTGTCGTTCACTGTCAGCTCAGTACTTGAGGCAACGACGAATAGACTTGATGAAATTGCTGTGGGAGTATCTACTAGTGTCATTGAACCAGTATCATTCACATTAAATATTGGATTGGAGCATACCATATCATCCGGGGAGGATATACCACGAACGTGTGTCATTGGGGTACTCCCCGGAATTGTGTTGCGTCTTGCTCCATCGCATGTTACCAAAATCCTTCGAGTTGCTGCGATTTGGTCTTCCAACTTGAACACCTTGCGAGGAGATGACCTTGATGCCAGCAATAAAAGTCCGGCAATGCTCTCGGAGGTTGATGAAGAGGCGTCAGACCATAATGTAGAGATAATGTCAATTGGTTCTGGAATTTCATTGCTAGATGAAGTAACTCCAAGTACACCGGCTGTTGGTGAAAGCACATTGGCTCGATCAAGAAAGATTATTCTAGACTCGATGCTCATGGCGGGGCAAAACAACGATGGATCAAATGCGATGGAATTCGTGCATGTGTCTGTGTCTTTGCTGAAACTGTCTATTAATTTTTACACCGACCACGGGGACGGAATTGAGGCGCATTTAGTGTCAGTTGTAGCATCGTCTTCTCTGACAAGTGATGGAACTTCGTCAAGCAGATTAAGCATGGGTTGGTTTTGGATTTTAGATCGGCTTCGGTCCGAGCATGAAGTGCCGAGGCGTCAGCGGCTGGTTTTTCACTCAAACCTTCCTAGATCTGCAGTTGAATATGCAGATAATGATAATTACTCGGAAATCATGAACGATCTGACGAGGCAAGGTGTCTTCAAACCTAACTTTGCAGGCTCAGCAGAACTCGCTGACATAAATATTGTAAAGCTTCGAAACAGCAAGGCTCGCGCATACCACGACAAGGCACGAGGGTTTTCCCGCTCTTACATGCAATCCATTTCAAATAGTGTCGATGGAGCAACAGTAGTGAACGCCAAATTTTCGAGTCTGTTTGTCAATTGGAATCCGCTCGCAATCAAGACGCTCTTTGCAGCCAAATCGGAGGTTTTAGATTTCAAGGAGAGGGCATTTTCCACGTACGAGAGTATGTCAAGGTTGCAACACAATGATCCCAGACTCAGTCTACAACAAGAAAAGCCCGTTCCGATCGTCAATGCTGGCATGAACTCGATTTTCATCCTGGCAGAGATGGAAAATTTCGAAGTATCATTGAATTCAGCACAAGACGACCTGCCACTATTTACAATGACGATGTCAGAATCAAAAGTGAATTATCATAGCTTGGAAGGTAGTAGCGAGAATTCGGAAATTAGTCTAGTTGTTGGTGATTTCCGCATGAAGGCTATTTCATCTGGAAAAATTTTACAAACATACAGGACAATCCTTGGTCTGGCGCCAAGTGTATCGACCAGTTTGCTTACTGTAAAATACAGCAAGGGAGCTATCGCCGTCGGTTCGAGCAATGTCGGTGGCGCAGATAAATCAAAATGCGAAGCTTGTGCTGAAATTGTTTTGTCTCCAATGCGGTTTGTGCATATTCACAGCCAAGTGTTCACACTAATCGAGTACGTATCTGAGGTAAGGCGATGACTGTTTTATTCACCTCCTGTCTCTTTCCTTCTCACTCTTCAATCCTGTTATCACTTCTTCCTCGATTCTAAATCTAGGGCGTTTTTGGCGCAATCGCAGCGAGCGTGGCGTCTTCAGCAGCCGCTGCTGCCATGGAGGTAGCAAAGAGTTCACAGGATAAGGAGCGTCTTTTCTACGTGGTTGCTACAGGCTTTACCTTTGTGTTGCCTCAGGCAGCATACTCAGAAAAGCACTTCTCATTTCATGCTGGCAATTTTGAGGCACACTATCGAGCACTGGGAGATGATATTGGTTCCAAAATTCTGCTGTCATTACAAGATGTCTCAATGAATTGCAGTCAGAATCTAAATATAGTTACGGATCCAGTAAAAATGTCGGTCGTGGTCGAATTGAAGCCACCATTCCTCCCTGGTACCGAGGACGACCGAGCAACCAGAATAAACATGTCAATTTCTAGCATTCTTTTGCAGGTTGCTCGATGTCATTATGCTCAAATAATGCACACGTTAGATGACAACATTGGTGAACGTGACGCCTTTCTTCGAGAACAAATTGCTTATCAAGTCAGTGAGAATTATCGTGAGACGCTTTCTAAGGCAGACGCAATGAATTCCATTATAAAAAATCTGAGCCACGCAGGTGTTGAAAATGTTGAAGTGATAAGAAGGTAAGGCGACGTGCGTCAAATCTTAAATCTTTTTCTGGCTGCTCCTAATCTGAATATTTTTACATATTTACAATACCGTTGTCACGTTCAAGGATGTACATTGATTTCCACATTCAAGAGCTCTCGGTTAAGCTTTGTAGAAACAATACCGATGATCCCATCGTTTCATTTGCGGCCGTAAATGCTCATATTTTGATGAAGCTCCTTCCAGATGAGAAACAAATGCAGGTCCATGTAGCGTTGCATGACCTGGTGTGTGATGACAGGCGAGAAGGAACTGCAGATCGCACATTCAGACGCATGTTTGGGCGTGCAAATGTAAATGATCTGAATAAAGAGGGCGAATCTGATGTTTTTCTTCTCAACTATACCAAGTGCACCGACGATGGGGCACGTGATATTGATGTAAAAATTGGATCTTCCCAGGTTGTGGTCTTACCTGATGTCATCTCCGACATGCTCAATTTTATCAAGATCGCACCTTCTACCCAGAGAAAACAAGAATCCGTGCCCCTGCCTGCTCAATCGAAAATCGTCGACGATACATCAACTCATGTAGTTGTAACAGACGACATACCAAATCAAGTCGAGGCAAGTTTTGAGTCAATAGGAATTGGATTGACGGGATTGAAGAAAACAAACTATCAAATTGAGTCATCAAACATGCGCCTTGTGCTTGTCGACTTAGGCAACATTGATTCGTCTGGCTCATTTGGTTCAACAAAGAGTGGTTCAGCGCTCAATGAGACAATTGTTTTTCAGGGGAAAATGCAGGCAAATTTTGAGATGACCAGCGATCCAGTAACAGACACAATCGTGGAGAAGGATTACAAAATTGATGCGGAAAGGGTCGAACTCTACACTGCTCAAGGGATGTATTTGATCCACCCTGTTCAAATTTTAGAACCAGCGAAATTTGCAATATTTTACTACCAAAAGGTGTGCAATAGAAGGGCTGAGCATTCGACGGATCTTAAGTTTGTGACGCTATCTCCAATCGACTTGACAATATCGATGCAAAATGCGGCCTTAGCAAGCACCTTGGCATCGAGCATTTCTGAATCATTTGCTATTGAAGAAGGGAACACTATCGAAAACAATGAGTTCCATCCTTTGTCGACGACAGATGAAAACAGAATAGCAAGGCTTGACTCTGCTCTCATGAAAGATACGGACGAACCATCCGAAGATTCAAGTGAGCAAATGAGTAGGCTCTCTTCCCACGCTGGGGATTTGCGCTCAATGAGACGTTCCACTCGCCTCAAAATGACATCTCCCGAAGCTACTCTGACGGTGATTAATGACTTTCAGGGTCTAGTAAGTTCATTCAATGTTCTCAATGTCTCATCATTTCTTGGACTCCTTTTTCAATGCTTCCTCGCCAAATTCACGGCACTTCAGGACGAAGCATTGTTTAAGATCAGTTCAATCAATGCTGTTGTCGGGGGGGAGATTTCGTACCCTGGCGTTACTAACGACGAGAAGCCATGCTTTGAATGCAGCCTCAACACTAGGTATTATGATGCAATTCGTTTTCCAACATTTTTTGCTCGTGTGACACTGAATGAAAGCATTTTTTGATACTTGCAGTATCCTCGCTGATTACTTTGATGCTGCGAGTCAGCGATGGACGATGCTTCTCACAAGTCCATGGGAATTGACGTTGAATGCTTCGAGAGCCCCTCAAACGCGGACGCTGTGTAAAAGATTGTCATCGACCTTTGATATCGAATCAAGTCAATGTCATATCTCCTTTACGGAACATTTCCTTGTCAACGTCGGTGCAGCCAGTAGAATGTGGTCTGTTTACTCAGGTGAGACTGAACAGATTGTGTAAGACATGTGTTGGATAAAAGGCTGACTTCAATTGCGGTAACAGGAGCGACAAAGCAAGCTAATGCATTGGCTGAAGATATAAACACCGGAGATGTGAGCAAAAGAAGGCTCTCGAGGAGCATGGCTGCTTGTGCTGCACGATCTCTCATCGCAACTCTTCCATTTGCGATTGAAAACCATTCGGGTCTCAGCGCGTTCTATTCCATCTATGATTACGCCGCGAGGTCCCCGTTGCCAACCAACTCAACACAGTTCTTCCGGTTTGAGCTTTTTCCTGAAAGGGGTACGGGAGGCATGCGTCGATATGGTCAAGACATAAAGTGCCCAAAACGAATAAACATCCACATTGGGGGCACCGAAATATCAATAAATGATTTGGACCGCGAAGTGAACAAAACAAGATCTGCTTATTACATTCCTGAGCTCCGTGTCCATGTATTTGTACATGTCGTGAAGCGAGGGAAATCGACGGTGAGAATTCATACATGTTAACTTCAACTCGAATTATAACTATTTTTGTTTCAACTCACTTGCTGTGTTTGATTTTATTGTACGAGAAGGTAATTCACCTCAGCAGTCGTGTCGAGATACACAATACATCGTCGTTGCCATTTCGAATCTCAGTTATTGCAGAAGATGGCGTCAAGGATTTAGGCATTGTGACAAAATGTCAAAAGAGAAACCGATCACTCAGCTCGGAATCGTTGCTGAAGGAAAGCAAAGACTTGATGACTTATTCTGTATTTGGTTTGCCAGCGCAAATGTTGCGCTGCATCACCGTGGACACGTCTGCCACACTCTGCCTTCAGATTTCTCCAGTTCTTCAGAATTCTGATGAAGCCGAGCTGTTTGGAATGTTCAACTTGCCCAGTTTTCAGCGTTTGCTGGGAATCGCGAGAACTGATGACATGGGTGTAATCGAAGTTGTCTGCTCGCCAGTGTCCCGTGCAAGTAGTATGAGCTCCTCTCTTGGTGTGAATATACGCTGCAAAGTTACCATGGTCGATGTGGCCCATCCGTTTGTTGAGCTATTTATCGAGCCACGGGTAATACTCCGAAATAACATGCCTGTGAGCTTAATTGCACGCACACCCATGCCACATACATTCATCTCAAGTCCGCATCAACTTGATAATATACACGGTGATTCCGAAGATTCCAGCATGACAATGCATAGAATGAGACCACTCGACTCCGTTGAGGTTTTTACTCCAGGGCCGTCAATTGCCATTTCGCTAAAATGTGCGGATCTACCAGTTGGCGGCACCACCACTGGTTGGGTTGACGGAAATTTTATTGACATACCACTGAAAGCGAAGATCTTAGAGCCACTGCGTTGCATCTTCCCATTTCAGACGAAATCGATGGATCGGTACGAGTCTTCGCGAAAATTTGCTGGTCCTATCAGCGGCAATGACTTTTATGTAATCGAGGCAGGTGATGTTACGCCTGATCTCAAGGACAAAAGCAAGAACACGCATAGCACATCGTTACATGGAACAGTAAGAATTGTTTCTATTATTGTTTGCAATTATGCAGTTGACCATACCGGGACGTTGCTGTTTGAAAAAGTATCGTGGATGGGTGAAAATGCAAGCCTAAGAAATTCGAAATTGATACATGAATCACCACCGTACAGCGCTTTTTCATCAGCGCATCACCGAAGAAGAGTCACGCTTCTTCCAGAATCAACTGCTTTCATTCGACTCGTGAAACTGACAATGGAAGGGGAAGTAGGAATGAAACGGAGTGTTCCCTTCAGGGTGGAAGATTGCTCCATGACGGAAGGTATTGATTCCATGCCAATCATGTGGGCCGATTCTACACCCTCAGGATACTTTGCCTACAGAAACCTTACAGCGGAGGGAAGTGAACTCCATGTTGTCCCTGAGTATGTCATTTTTAATGGGAGCGAGCACCAACAAATACGAGTCATGCAGTTAGCCGAACCTTCCTTTTTACTCGAGCCTTCTAAGATCGCGCCCATTTCACGGGACAGAAATAATTCAATTGTGGTCCAATTCGAAGTTCCGGCTATTTATGGGCTGACAGGACCCGTGCAGATTGATCAGGTTGGTCTGAGAATTTGTATTATCAAGTCGAAGCGCACGGGCGAGGCGCTTGGAAGCCTGGCTGTCCAAACAATTACTGGTGCACGTGATTCTCGCCTGGTTGTGAAGATCGGGGCTCTCACTATCAGAGAATCAGAGAAAAACGTGGAAAGTACCGGTCTTTTTGCACACGACTTCATCAGAATCCGCGTTCGCTGGTCTGCATTACGCATATCACTGAAAGACACCGAAGAAACCTTTGAAAGGTATGAAGAAAACAGAGCTGCAATTAGAAAGTATCTGGAACACCACAACGTGAATTCCGTCGAGCTAGAAAGGAAGCTTATTGACGCCCGCCATGAGTACAATGTTCAGATGGATAAAAAAGAGAAATTATTTCCCGACGTTGCCCAGGTCTTACTACATCGCTTCACAGTTGATTTTCAACGAATCTTTAAGGAAGATGACCCGCAAAAGGAAGATAAAAAAAGACGAGAACTCTTTTCAAGTGAGCGTGCGCAATTTTCTGTTGTAGTTCACAACGTGCGGATAACCGACTGTTCCCCAAATACTGAAAGCTCAGTCGTATTCGATTCAATGTCGGACACAAGCTTCTTTGACTTGTGCATACGTACGAGAGGTCCATTAGATGCTGATCTGATAAGAGTTGATCTCTTTGACCTCAATCTCGCTTACGGTGACGGCGAGGCGCATCAGATAATCGTCAACACTGGAGAAGACTTTGTGTGGAGACTGTTGGATATTGCAAATCGAACCATGTTAGCGACCGCTGAACTGGCGGGTGTTGACTTGGATTTGAAATGGGATGACAAAGCTGGAAAATTTGCAGTTGCCATATCAGATCCAAAGCTTAGGGAAGAAGATGATTTGGATGCAGGTATGTCGATGTATTTTTTGGTTCTAATTATTAGACTCGATGCCCTGACGATTATGAACCAAATAACTGTAGACGGCAATTACCGACCGCCAAGGAGTGACAAGCTGTACGACGTCAAAACCCTACGGGTATCTCCATTCACCCTTCTGTTTAGCTTCAAGCGTCAACCGCAATCATCACGGTATCAAATTGTCAGGGGTACAAAAGGCGCTAAACTGACGAATTATTTTACGACTAGATTAAAATTTACTATCGATAGAGCCGATCTTCGTTTCCAAGGTTATCTAGTGAGGAATATTAAGGGCCCGCCGGATAGGATTGCAGACACGATCAAAGCTGTCTATACTACCCAGCTCAAGTCTAAAATGGTGTCACTCTTGACTGCAACAAGCTTTCAAGATTGGAAGTATCTTACAGCTCGAGAGTCAGGTGGAGAGGAGTTTATGGAAGGCGATCTACTTCGAATGGGAGGAAATCTTGCCGGCAGATCGGCCAAATTCGTCTTGAAGAAATCTGGTGATTTTATCGGAGACACTCTTGTTTCAGTCACAGGCACTATTGGAGGTGGCATTCAAGAGGCCACAGAATCGATTGGCTTAGGGCAAGTGGGTGCCGGGATGAATAGTGTCGTTTCTGGGTTGGGCGAAGGAGTGAGCAGCGGCGTCAAAGGCGTTGGCACCGGAGCAGGCGATATTATCCGGGGGGCAGGTAAAGGGATCGGTCAGATAATTGGTGGGCTTGGAGGAGGTGTTCAAATTGTTGGCAAAGGAATTGTAAAAGGCGATACAGCTGAGGTGGGTGCAGGGTTCGCGACGATGGGAGATGGAATAGGACAAGGTTTAGGTTCCGCTGTGGATGGAACTGTCAGCGGCGTGGTTTCTCTCGGCCGAGGACTTTTCTCTGGCGCAGGCGATATTGTACGTGGGGCAGGAAAAGGGATTGGCCATATTGGCGGCGTGTTCACAGGACAGGAGCCACCACTTAGACCGCCCAGCGGACGTGGGCGTGGAGGTAGGCGATGAGAAATTGATAATGCTTAGTTTCAATATGGCGGTTTCGTTCCTGTGGCACAATAGGAGCCAACAACTTTGGTCGACGAACAACCATCAACCATGAATGTGAGGTTTATTTTTTCTTCAACGAAAATATTTAAGTCTCGAATCGATTGCATGTGACACCCATTCCGTTGTCAAAAGCCAATACCCAAAGCAAATCTAGATAATATCCCCGCCCCATCAAGGACAGTGAGATTCCTCTATGCATCGTCCATCCTATTCCTGTCAGTATTTTGATTTCTACTATGGGTGCTAGGTACTAACACATCTCATTTTATCCTTGCTGATGTTCGGGATCAGGCATTCTCGTTTGAGTCCCTCGGACCTCTCTTCCATTCACTGCCTTTTTCCTTCCTTTCGAGTAGCAGTAATAAAACAAAGTGTCAATCAAACCGTGAAATGCAACATCCATGGAGTTCGAACAGAAAGAATCCTTTCAGAATGGAGGCGAACTTGACGATGGAGAAATCGTAGTCAATGGAAACAATGTACGCTCCACACTCTTGGAGGAAATTGAGCGAGTCATTGAGGG
>JALLBB010000432.1:0-15512 GCA_036939735.1 Discostella stelligera | reverse complement strand
TAATAAAGTATTACTTGGAACACAACAAACAGTACTCAATACTAGTAGTATATCATTCAGTACAAATGAATTAGGGCATGAAGAAAGCAATTCCATATTATAACAATGTACGTTTACTGTAGATTCTATGCATTATTACTATAGTAACATTATAATATTTCAAACAATACGTATCAACAATATCATTATATACAAGTGCGTTAGATCTTTATCTTTAGAAACAATGAATTCTTGTTTTTTAAACTGTACAGTATTTATTAAAAATAGTACATTGTAACTGAGAAAGGTTATTGAGAAACATTGTATTAGACTACGAGAAATAATGAACTCGGCCAGAGACCAAAAAAGACTGTCTGAGGTTGTCTCAATATTGTCAATGCGTACCAAAGTCAATGAAATAGTAATCATGAGGACATGAAGGCTTGTAGTCTCAAACGAATGCTGCTACTATGGGCTTTGGTAACGATTATGGATAGCAATGAATTGGAGGGTTAGGATTGTCATTGCCGTCATAAATTTAATGACAATTATTAAAAACAAACTCACCACTTGCTTGGAAAGCAGTTTCCTCAACAAGTCATAGATCAATGCTGCCAACACTATAATCTCCCTTCTTCCTCTCTTTCTTCCTCTCCCAGACCAAAATGGTGGCCATGATGCACGGACGAGGTGTCAACAAGCAAAAAAGAGGAAAATGAACTCAAGAGTAGAGAAGTGTTGGCGTATTGCTCAAGCGGTGTTGTGTTTTTCATTTGGAATGTCACCCTGCGAAGTTTGAAGTTGGTTGGAGTGCTGACACCATAGGAAATGAAAAGGCAGCTACCTTCTTATCGTCATGGGAGGAATTGGCTGACGTTTCTTGTTTCTTGTCAATCCTGTCAAATTCGCCTTCCTTTGTTCTTCTTGATTGTGTCTTGATTCCTGTTACAAGAAAAGGGTGGGCTAATAGTTCAAAATTTTTAGACCTTCTTTCCTGTGATTTGTGGTGAAACTACGGTCAATTACAACCTAAATCCTACCAGTGAATGTTTGATTGCTGCCAAAAATTGAAAATATGTTGGGGCGTTCATGGCTGTGCGGTTATCTTAGAAGGATTAACAAGAAAAACATTGAATTGTCTACCCAGTTGAAATGGAGGACGATCATCAAGGATAGAATCAATGCGTATTCCTTTATTCATCTCCGTGAGGTGACAAGGCAAAATAGAGCTCATACCATGAGTCAGATTTGTTGTCAGATTTTTACGCCAGCGTTGCATGGGGAAGTTTGCATGATGCCTTGCCACTGAAGAAGAACACGAGTGATGATAACTTCTACATCTTAGATTATGGGAGCATGGTGCTCAACTACTCTTAAAGGTGAATGAAAGCGTGGCCCCGCCAAAGTGGCTGTGACCATTGGTGTGGGCAGAGCAAGATAAGAAATGGCTGTAAATGGTTTTTTTGTCTCGTGTGTTTGTACCTGGCTACATTTACACCATACTGGTCTATGTGATGGCTCCTGAAGAAAGATGAGGAGTATGTGTATCTTCAGCCACTAGCGAGATGATGGCCAGGAGTGCTCTTTTGAGCTGTTTGTTTAACTTGAGCCATTTTTTGTTGTGTTGAATAAAAACACTTGGATTCGGATGGATGGATAGCAGAAAGTGGTGAGGCAGATGTCTATTTTGCAAAAGATTTCATAACAAAAGATGCAATCAAAGAACTCCATTAAGGATTGGGAGTGCCTGTCCAGATCATTGATTTTTTGGTAGTTCTTGAGACTATCCTTGATGAGAGAACACCACTTGGCTTTGACGGATGTTATCATATTGCATATTGGCATGATACATGAGAACCAAATGACCAATTAGCCATCCCTGCCCCTCAAGGTTTACATCAGGAAGCCAAAATCATGTTTCCAGACTAACAACACAATGCTCATCATTATGATTAGCACATTTTCCAGCTCCAAAATCTCAGAGGACTCTGATGTTGATCTTGCCAAGTTTCTGGGCAAGGTGCCAGTTAAATGCATGGTAGAGTATTTCTGGTCCATAAAGTCTGGGGATAGGGCTTGATTCTCCAAAACACACATCGCCACCATGTTGTTCATGATGATAGATCCCCTAATCGTTTCAGTGTTTTGAATGGTAAGGTCTTGAATAATATCAATCAGAGTTTGATCACCCCATGCCAATCAAGAAAACACATCATTTGCACCCCCTCATCTTGGGGACCATTGTTTGCATCTGGAATGATTGCTCTTCATGTCATGATAGCCCTTACTAGAATTTCTTGTGATGCAAGATAATAGTGTTGAGAGGAAGAGTGGATGTAATTGTCTGCTCCTCCTCTCCTCTTAGAGACTCTTGCATCAGGAGGAGGACATGAGAGATGATGCTCTTTCCACAAGTGACAAAAGAAGATGAGCAGGAAGGAAGATTCTCGCTTCATAAGGAACATGTTACTTTTGCAGTAACTCCAATGAATCTGTCCCTTGCAAAAATGCATCTACTGCAGGCAGAATTTTCCATCCCTTGACACCCTTTTTCTGTCCCTTGATAAGAATCAAGATTGTCTTCACCCACTGACTATGCAGCTCTTTTTCTTGATGCCATCATTCTTTAATTATTATACAGGAATACATGCACCTAAGTTCAATCAGACCTTCACAGTCAACAAGTATCTTTGCTCCAAGCTGAGAGTGAAAACATCAGTACACAACAGTAGATCACATCATCTCCTCCTTTCATATTTCCACTTCATTGTACTTGACATCCATCAACAATAAAGATGAAAAAAATGGAAAAATCTTTGACAGAAGTGACTACTGTTCATCCATTGCCTACTCTCCCACCGACTTTTCTATTGGCAGTACAGAAACAACAAATCAAGACTCATGGTAGACAAGTGGTGATTATTCATTACTGATGAGTGATCATTGTATCATATGATGACAATTTTAACAACACTCTCTCTTTCATTTCCTACATATATCTTCCCCTCCCACTTTCTATATCTCTCGTAAAGCACCAATGTAGTAGTCAGAGCTCATGTTCTCTGGGTGATCAATGGTCCCACTTTACTAAAAAAAAGCAAATTTGAAGGGATGCTGGTTGTTAGATAAAGTTTTTGGCATTCTCCTGATGTGCATAGATCAGTATGCATGGAGAAGATTGTGTGAGAGTCCTCCAGAAGTTGTGACCTGTTCTTTGTTGGTTGCAACTAGGCGGAATTGGGTAGGGCTTGCTACCATTGACTATGATACTGCGACAACGCACGAATGGATGCAGCATTACAGTTAGTAGCAGCAAGTTTTACTAACCATATCAATCATGCAATAGCAAGAGAAAAACGATGGCGCTGAAGTCAAGAGTGCAGAAATATCGATTAATCATCACTTTTTAATAAACTGCAATCTGCTAGCAAGTTTAGTCATTCCCCTGTTTCTCTCAGCGAAAATTCCGCTACAGACTCTTCGACGACGTCTAAGTTAGGACTTGGGATTATTGGACGATCAAGTTGCGAAGATTCTGGAGAATTTGAATTCAGCCCTAACGTCTGATAATAATATTCGTCCTCGTTGACAGAGTAGTCGAATTCACCATCATCGAGAAACCGCTGATTATTTTTCTCTGCTCGTCTCCAACTCTCAAACTCCTCCATGACTTCATCCTTTATCCTATCGATTTCCTGATCCCAACTCTCTTGACTGATTTTTTTCATGTCAAGCATTTCTTTCAATAGAAATAGTCGACGATAATGACTTAAACCATACTTTTGTTCATGCTCTTCAGCAAGCTGATAAAATCCAATGTCTCGCATCCAATCGGCTACGTCTGTAAGGGCTCCAGGTCTTTCGTGGAACTCACGGACGTATTCATAGTTATACCAACTGCTCAGCTTCTCGGGCGGGCCATTCGGACCCTCTGCTAACATTCTCTCGGGAAGCCCAAGAGGAACTGTGCTGATGTGGTAAAGTGGGTGGCCAAATGTCTCGACGTATAAGTGCTCAATATTCATCTCGCCCGCATCCGGATCTAAAGGTAGTGCAATTTCGGGAAAGAAGGTAAAGTCGAACATCCGCAGCAAACTCATCTTCACGGGATGGTATGCTTCTAAGAAGTTTTGTAGTTGTCGAAGTCGAGTCACAGCTTTGCCCAACTCAAATCCCGCTAGAACTGTGGGCCAAGGCTGCTCATCTGGCATGATAAACTCATTTTTGACAAATGTATCACCCCTAATCATGAAGTAAGCATACAGCGCACACATGACTTTCTCAAATGGAACATCGATAAATCGCTTTGGATCACCCCAGTCAAATCCGATTTCATCAAGTTGTGCTCGTCTCTCCGGAAGGTGCTTCACTTCGAGTCCACCCTCTCGGATTCGAGATACAATTTGCCCCAGCCTCATGCCAGCGAGGTGTTCCGGCCAATCATTGGGCGTGCCGCCTTGAGTTTCATCGGAAAAAATTCTCTCGCCATCATCGTCGACACTATCGAATTCATCTGCAGAATCATCATTCATCGCAGCCAGTTCAAAAGGAGATAGCCTCAAACTTTCTTCCACTGGTTCAGGCACGACAAATTCGTCCTCTTCAATACTGTTAAAGTTACCGTACAACTCTTTGTACAGAATTAATGCCTCGACGACATCTTCAAAGACAAAGCCACTGCCAAAGTCATCATTTTTCCACGGTACATACTTATACCTTGCCCCTTTCACTACGCGCTTTTTAGGGCTATGCAGCAAGATTCACAAAGAACAAAAAGTGAGATGTGATGAGACATTGAAGTAAATATTTTGGCCTACACATACCTCCATCGCTCCATAATGCCTACAGAAATTGCAATCTCTGCCATTTCCTCTAGAGTTTCATTAAAACTCTTCGGTGCAGCATATTTGCTGTCATCTTTCTGCCGTTCAATCAAAGTTTCTTCGTCATCTTCACCCTCAAATGCCCACTGTGGAGGATTACTCTGATCTCCCGTGAAAAATGGATCAAATGCTGAATCAAACATGGACGTCGATTGATTAGATGTGAACATTGATTCTGACGCATTAATTTCATCGTTGTCATCATCGCCATCTACCTCCTCATCATCATAATCTTCCTCGGTACTCTCTGTTTCATCAGCACCAGACTCGCTACTAGAATCTTCTTTCCTCTTCCTTCCGCGCCGCCTTCCATCTTCATATGTTGAAAGTTCCCAGACAAAGCCCAATTTGTCTAATTCTTCCTTTCGAGAAGGATTCGATTTTACAAAAGTCCCCTGAGTTCTGATTGCATTAACCCGTGAGCCCAGATTCAATCCACGGACCTCTTCAGGCCACTCATCACTATCCTTTGGGACAGTAAATGGTTGAGGCACAAGTAAATCTCCATACAACTCCTTGTAAACAACGAGTGCATCATACACTCTTTGGTAACGCAAATCGAGTGCCGCTGCTTTGATATCAGGTTGAAATCCAAGTGCAGTCAACTTTGCTTCCGCGTCAGGATGCTGCTTCAGGTAGGCCTTGGACCGCACCGTCGGCATGATCTTACCCAGTGGCAGCCCCCTCGTGGAGTCCGGCCAGGGATCATAGTCTGGTACAACAAAACTGGATGGCACTTCCAACGGTGTACCTGCGGGTTGGACTTGATCACGATATGTTTTGAGTGCAGCATACACCTGCTCAAAGGCAATGCCATCGAGTTTCTTCCCAGGGGAAGGAGATCGAAGTCGCCAGAGAAATCCCATGTCGTCGAGTATTTTGCCGCGAGTTTCATTGTTCTGAACATATTTTCCCGTGGAACGGATAGCCGCCACACGTTGCCCTAATTTCATTCTCCATGCAGATTCTGTTAGAAGAGATAGTTGTGAGTAAATTGTACAGGTTATTAGTTGCAACGAGTTAAAATGTGCAAAGAGGAACAAAATTACCTGGCCAAGGAGCCATCCCAGGCACAACAAATCTACTTGGAATCTTCAAATCTCCGTAGGCTGCCTTGTACATTTTGAAAGCTGCCAATACAGTACGCCACTCCTCTTCATCATCCACTTTTTGCGAAGTTTCTGTTTGCACCTCGGCATCAGAAGAGTGTGCCAACCAGAATGAGGGAAGGTGGTGAACTGAATTTACTTGTATTGGTGTTTCGGCGACTCCAGACTTCCATGCCGAAGATCCTGTATGCGGTAGTGGTATCCATGAATAGCCTGTAGACGATGATTTAGTTAAACTATTTCGCCCTATCCGGGCGACAAACGCTGCGTGATGAAGGGCATCTGCACATGTCAAAACGGCCATCAGTGTCAAAATACATGTGTGAAGGATGAAGCTAGTTTGACGGCGCCGTTGGTAAAATGTCGGCTTTGAACGAAACGGCCCATCTTGCGAAGAACAATTCATCGGTCTAACGTATAAGTTAGAATGAACGTCGGGGTAATTAATTAAGGCGCGGCAGTCCACCCAATTTATTGTCATCCATCGGATGCCGACGACGCCAACAACGCTGTTTCTGTTTGTTTGCCAATCGCCCCGTCTACATGACGTTGCCATAGTATCTATATGACAGCAACCACTCAAAATCAAAGAGGGCAGATTTTCCTGGTTAGATGTGTCAATGTTGAGGTTGATATCTCACTCGAAGTACCGGTTGTTGCCGACAAGGGGTCAGCCATCAAGCCATCACAAGCACGAAGTTGTTGCGCATAATCGTTATCGTGCTATCCTACTACCTCTCATCTACGAACGATCCTGTTGCGCCGCGGTGATTCTGATGTTGTGGAGCTGTGAACCATCGTCTGCCTTTCACCGTCTCAATGGGTCTGTCTGGTCACGTCGTCTGTCTGCAGAAATAAATTAAGGATAGGTAGAGGTAGTATTTTAGCGGTACGATAATATGAGCAACAAAAACAACGACAACGAAGAGCCGCAAGAAAAAATAATGGAAGTGAAAAAATGAAAAAAAAATAAGCATGACCTCTGCCACAGCAAACGATGCCGGTACTGCCGGGTCCATAAACATAGACAGCATGTCAATAGATCAGCTGAACTCGGTCAAACAACAGCAAGAAGCCCGCCTCGAACATTTCACTGCCCAATACCAACAGCTTCGAGCGGTGTCGGCCCGTCTTTCGACGGCGCGGGCGTCATTGTCCGCTTTGCCAGCCAACGGATCGGGAGATGGACGTGAAATCATGATTCCACTCACAGAGTCTCTCTACGCTCCGGGGAAAATAGTTGACCCAAACAAGGTCCTTGTGGAGTTGGGTGCGGGATTTTTCGTAGAGAAGAATACCAGGGATGCGATCAAAGTATTGGAAAGAAAGGGGAAGCTGGTGGATGCGAATAGTGAAAATGTCATGGCGGCTTTGGAGGCAAGCTCGAGGAATGTCCAGGCTGTCCAGCAGGCTATGCAGGGGAAGATTTTAGAGATCCAGGCGAGGCAGCAGGGGATGGCGTATAAAAATTCTCAGATGGAGGGTAAACAATGATTGCTGAAATGATGATTTTTGGGCAAGGGTTAAACGTCAATCGAAAAGAGTGCAATTCATCATCGTCAAGCGATTTAGTTTCGGCGTGCGATCTATGCATAATTCGCAACCGGGGGGAGTATGATATTTTGATAAGTTGATCAGGAAGTTAATGCATTGAAACTACGAACCACTAGACAGATTATATCATATCTTGAGCGTAAGTTTTGATTCGAGACCAAAAAAAACAGAATATATGGACAGAAATCATCTAAAGCATTGATAATGCTCGTCAGCATCATAATATTCCCTAATATTTTGCAATCATTTGCCGGATGCCAAATTCCAGGGGATACAGACATCTTATTTTATGTTGTTGGTTCGCTGCATTCTTTTTTGGCGGGAACACTCCGACTACCTATTCAATCAACGACGTCGGACATCGACCATGCCGGGCGTCAAGGCTAAGTTCTTTTGCAATCATGATCCCTTCGTCAAATACCATGGCAGCACTAGCACCAATACCACCGGCAGCAGCAGCTGCAAATCTTGTACAATCTACGGATCGGCATTCAGCCCACCCACTTCGCACAGCAGAAAGAAATATTATGTCGCGTGTACCTCAAATGGATGCATTGCCGTTTGGGATTATCAGGCTTCGATACATGGTAGTTTCGGTCCATTGGATCCTGTTCTTGTGTGAGTTTTTAGTCTTTCATTGTTGCATATTAAGCCTCACTGGAATGTTATGAACCTCTCTCGTAATTATTTTGCTAGTGTCCCCGTGAACGGGAGAGAAAATCGATCCGACAGCATCGTTTTGTACGATTTGCGATTCATTGATATGAGCAATGGTGATCATCTTCTTGTAGCATCTGGCGATCCTGGAATTCTCATCTACAAATGGTCGCACTTTGAAGACGCAATGTCATCTGGATCGCCAACTAAGCCACTATGCCAAGACCCCCAATCATTATTTGATCAAATATCCCCCATCACCACGTTCCATCCACACCCATCTCCCTCGGTTCAGTATGGGGAATCGATAGAGATCAATTGCACAAGCTATAACAAGGCAGACCATGTTTTATACGGCGCCGCCGGCGACATGTTTGGATGCTATCAATGGGATTTGGCCGCTGAACGCTTATTGGGCACGTTTGGCGGATCAAGTAGGTCGGATCGAGGAATTGGCCATACAAATTACTTGCACGTGGTGAAATCGATTTCAGACACGGATGGCTCAACACCTGGATCAAAGTGTGTGGTTACCGGTGGTGAAGATGGACAGGTGGGATGGTGGGACGGGAAATGCAGGCAGCTAATTGAGATGGTGAACATGCAAAAGGTAATCGACAAAAATAGGGATGCTTTCGCTTCAAACAACAATTTAGCGCCGAATAGCAGGACATCTTGGAACACCGGAACAAATAATTTATGGGTTTCGTCCATGACTACAAACTGTAATTGGTTAGCAGTTTGTGGAGGGTCTGAGAATTCGAACAGTAACATCACATCCAGAGCCTCATCAGGACTTGCCAGCTCTGGATTTATGACGTTATGGCATGTGCCCACTCGTACGTGTACATCAGGGTGCACTACTCGGGAAACATTGAATACTGTGGAGTACAATCAATCCTTAGATTGTTTTGTTACAGGCGGGAATGAGGGAAGGATATCGTTTTGGGAACCAACCACCATAGTGCGCTCAAGTTGTTCGTGGAGTACCCCTCCCGCTACTTATTCGATATCTGTGAATTCAAACTTGATGATTGTTGGAGGCGTGGGAGGTAAATTAGACGTCTTTGTGGAGAGAATAAAGGCTTCGGAGCTGCAATTCCGGTCTTCATGATGAGTTCAAAAGTCGTTGTCGTTGGGAATATATACATGGATAGCAACATTCAAGATAAGAACATATTGTCGTTATTCGCCTTATCTATCATTGGTTATGTATCTGTGGAGCCAAGGTCCTTGTCACACACATGGACGCTTCGCTCTTCATTTCGAGAATGGCTTTCGTACAGAAACATACCGATCGAGATTAATGTGAACGAGATAAAAAACATGGCCGGCGGGATGGATATCAACTCCGTTCCATTCCCCTGCACTGCAATTGACTGCTCCAACAACATTGTCAGTATGACTGCCCACAGTGGACAAGTTTGTAATGATAGATTTAATATTGTCGAATCATACATGGAGATGAACACCATAGCCGATACGTAGAAATAGCAAAGCATGGCGATTACGAACAGGAGCAACATCACAATCTCTCCCATTATTTTCTTTGAAATCTTTATGTCATAATCGTCGGATAGATTTTGCGCGAATATTTCTGCTGTTATCTGATGCAACTTTTGCCTCTCCAGAATTGGCACTTGAACACCAAAACTGAATATTGCTCCACATAATCCTATCATCCCAAGATACTCCACTCGAGAATGCATTTGGTCATTGGAGGACTTCAACAAATATTCAGCAAGGACATCATTTAGGCCGAATATACATGCTGCTGATATTGCAAGGAGATCTCCATAAATTACGTTCCCGTAATTTTGTTGTGGGAGTATTGAGTCCGGACCAATATTGGTATTGTCACTTCCGTGATAAAATTCTTCCAAAAGCCAAGAGCACCCTCCAATCAAACATAAGAAAACTCCAATTATTTGTTTCCTGCCATACGTTGCACTTCCCAATAACAATTTGCGCAGCAGCACAGTCGTTAGAACCGAGAGAGACGATAGGAGCATGGAAGATGATAATGAAGTGTGTTGAAGTGACAGCAATGCGAGATAGTTGGCTTCCACATCCATAACAGCCAACAAAAAGTATGCGTACCATGGAGTGTACAGGGTAACACTTGAGAATGGAAATTTGTGCATGGGATGATGGGATTCGATTGTCATAGTAGGAGGAATCATTGCATCTGATTCATCGGAAGAAAGCCGCTGTTGTATTTGGTCCATTCGATTAGTACTATTCGATCTCCCATCATAAATTTTCGATTGATTGTATTTTATTCTCTCCCGCGAAAATATGTACATCAAGTGTAAGGACAGTACCAGGTAGACCAACCCCGTTTGAAATGTTGGTATTGTAATCTGATACTTGTTCTCTAGTATCGACGATGCGGCATTCGCACAGGAGAGAGAAAGTGCGATAGTTTGTCCATATGAAATGATATACCATCTACTTCGATTCGTTTTGATGGTGCTATTCTCAGTTTGTATAAAATAATTGTTCCAATGAGATTTTTGACCTGATGATGAATCGCAGACGTAGCTGCTGCAGTTTGGTGAGCCATCATCAAGTAGTAGGTGACTTCGTTCCGATAATACCAAACGACTCAAATTTGTTGTCATTTCATTCCCTTCCATTGATGACGAGCAGCGAACATTGATATTGATGAAAATTATTTAGTATTTAGGATGTTGCTGCTGCATGGATGATGATGTGTGACTGATAGAAGATGATGATGCGATGATAGGAATTTGAATGGGTGGTGTACTACGACGTACTATCGTGTAGTACGTACTACTACTTTATAGTTGATGTTTCGGATAGTTTGGCGGGAAGCTCTGTTTGGCGGGAATGATGTGTCACTTCAACGTGGACCGAGAAAAAGAGTGCACGTGTAGTAGAGAGAAGAGAGGTACGAAGGCAAGAATCTACCGGTGTTCAACAAATCAAGATGCACTGGAACCTACAAAGGAATCAGTACAGTACGCACTATGATGCTCGACACCTCTCCCTCCGTTTCATTTCAAGCGTCTCATTCCTCGTCAAGATCGTCATCCTCTCGCACGTCCCTCCACCAACGAAGGATTTTGTTGAATGCATTCCTTGTATTCGGCGCAACGCAATATCTAGTACTAGTATCGAAATAGCGCGATACTAATCAATACAACAAGGGTAGTTGAATCAGAAGTGAAATAATGAAATTCATATCATTATCATCCGTGGCGGTAGTGGTATTCACAGCGGCGGCTGCCTCAACCACCACTGCATTCACTTCACCGTCCAGTCGCACAACCACTCCATTCAATATTTCACCTTCCTCTCGGTCATTCTCTACGACAACACCAACGACAGCCACACGGCTCTACGAGGCCATCAATCGAATCACACCCGCGGGACCACCCTTCTCCGGTCCGTCATCTAAGCCGATACTCGACTCCGTCCAATTCCCCCACGACATGAAACGTCTCGACATGCGAGAATTGCAGCAACTGGCTCATGAACTGCGATGGGAGATCATTGAATCGGTATCCAAGACGGGTGGCCATTTCAGTTCGTCCCTGGGCGTCACGGAACTGACCGTCGCCTTGCATTACGTATTCGACATGCCCGAGGATGATATCATTTGGGACGTGGCCCATCAATGCTATCCTCATAAAATGTTAACGGGGAGACGGGACCGATTCCCCACATTGCGTCAACTCGATGGACTGTCGGGCTTCTGTAAGCGGAAGGAAAGCAAGTACGATTCCTTCGGGGCCGGCCATTCCTCCACCTCCATCAGCGCCGCCCAGGGCATGAGCGTGGCCAAGTCCATACTGAACAAACGAAAGAATAATTGCATTGCCGTGATTGGAGATGGGGCCATTACCGGCGGGATGGCCTACGAGGCCATGAACAATGCGGGATATTTGAGCAGTCGCATGATTGTGGTCTTGAATGACAACGGACAAGTCAGTTTGCCCACTGGCACACAGACCGCCGGCGGAGTGCGTCCCGCGTCGCAGCTCAGTGCCTACACGAGCAACCTGCTCGTCTCGAAGCCCTTTCAGGACTTTCGGGACTTTGCCAAGGGATTGAATAGATTATTTCCCGAAAATGTCCAGGATGTCAATAAGCGCATCGATGAGTATGCACGGGGACTTGTGACCGGGGGGACCATCTTCGAGGAGTTGGGGTTCTTCTACGTCGGACCGATCGATGGGCACGATTTGGAGAGCATGGTCCCCATCCTGGAAAAACTGCGAGATAGCGATTCCACGAAGCCCGTGCTGCTACACATCAAGACTGTGAAGGGATACGGATATCCTCCCGCCATGGCTGCCTCGGATAGGATGCACGGAGTGGGGAAATTCGACATTGCCACTGGACAACAATACAAGGGCAAGGCTGCGGCACCCTCCTTTACATCCATTTTTGCCAATGCCATGATCGATGCGGCCACCGAGGATCGATCCATCGTGGGCATTACCGCCGCCATGCCCGGGGGTACGGGAATGGACATCTTCGGTAGACGTTTCCCCAAGCGGACCTTCGATGTGGGCATTGCCGAACAGCACGCCGTAACATTCGCGGCTGGAATGGCCTGCGAGGGCCTCAAGCCCTTCTGCTGTATCTACTCGACGTTTATGCAACGCGGATACGATCAGGTAGTGCATGATGTCGCCATTCAAAATCTACCCGTGAGAATGATATTGGATCGTGCTGGTGTGGTTGGGAATGACGGACCGACGCATCACGGATGCTATGACTTGGCGTACATGGGATGCATTCCAAATTTGACGATCATGAGTCCAAGTGATGAGATCGAGCTGAAGAATATGGTCATGACTTGTGCCGAGTTTGATGACGGGCCGACTGTTTTGAGATATCCTCGCGGTGTGGGATACGGAGCTGAGAAGTTGCAGAAGTTATTTGGGTATGCATTGGAGAATGGAGAAATACCTCACAAGGGTAAGTTCTAACTGAATGATCATCTTTTGCATGGTTCTCATCGGGAGTTGCATGTCTGAAACTCTCACTTGTCTGTGTTCTGTATCTCAATCTGCCACGTAGGTGTTCCAATTGAGATTGGCAAGGGACGTGTCATTCGTCTACCAGGAGGAGTGCGTGCCATGAGCAAACAACTCACAGCCACCAACGGCAGCACCGACTCAAAATTAGGAGCCGGATCACGTGGTCGCAAGAGAGATGATTGCGTTGCCATACTTTCCTTGGGCACGCGTCTCTCCGAGGCACTCGTTGCCGCGGATGAGGCGGAGGAAATAGATTCGGATCTGGCTGTGACTGTTGCCGATGCTCGTTTTATGAAGCCTTTGGATGTGGACTTGATTCGAGACTTGGTGAAGAATAATGGAATTATCATTACTGTAGAGGAGGGAAGTATTGGTGGATTTGGCGATCATGTCTTGCATTTCTTGTCCTTGGACGGAGCACTTGATGATGGAAAGTTGAAATTCAGGCCAATGGTTTTACCGGACACATACTTTGAGGCAGCAACGCAGTACGAACAATATGAAATGGCTGGTCTGAACTCTCATCACATCAGGGGAACTATTTTACGATTGGCGAAGAAGATTAAAGTGCCTGTTCTATCAGAATAGAGGGAATGAATCAATAATAACATCATGGTGACAATTTTATAGTACTCAGTTAACAGCCTTACAGCATCGCTTCTCCTAGCATTGCATTCACGAGCTGATGGCCCAATTCGACTGTCGCACTTGCTCCTTGCCCGTCCGATAATGTTGCATTCACCTCCACAATTTCCGCACTCGCCAGTGATCCACTCTTCACGACATGTTCAGCAACAAAGTGTGCCTCTCGCCAAGTCAGCCCACCTCGTACGGTTGTACCCGTCGCCGGTGCGAGAATTGGGTCCACTGCATCAATATCATACGATAGGTGTAAGGGACGATTGGGATTATTTTTCAATAAATGTTCCAAGGCTAGATCCATAACACGTCCTATGCCAAGATGATCGATATCGTACATGGTGAATGTTTTAATCCCAAGTTGTCGTATGAAACGTCTTTCTGCCTTGTCTATATCACGCAATCCGACATATACCAACGCATCCGGCGGTAAATGGGGTGGTGGATACGGACCTTCCTCCAACCATTGTAATCCGGGAATGGCTGATCTATCAGGAGTTAACTCTTTTATCATGATACCGAGCGGCATGCCGTGCATGTTGCCACTTTCGGAGACAGAGGGTGTGTTAATATCGGCATGCGCATCAACCCAAATCACGCCGGTTTCGGGTTTGGCACGAAGAATACCTGCCAATGATCCAATGCCGATACTGTGATCACCTCCAAGTATGAGAGGGAATCTTCCTAGCTTCATTTTGGATTCGACCAAGTCCGCGAGTATCTTTGTACCAGCACCAATTTGAACGCTGCAAATCATTTGTTCGGATGGCATTATCGTTGAAATTTACATCTTTGACGTGCTGTGAAAAAGAAACTACGTACCTATTCTTGGCGCTGGGATTGCTTCGCAGAGAAGGATCCGCCGTCAATGCCTGGGCGCCGATTGCGGCAAAGTCCAAATCTGGAACATCTTCCACGGTCCACCCCAATGCAGTGAGTTCCTTGAGAAGTCCTTGCTCACGAAGGAGGGCTGGACCAGAATCCTAAACCGCACCCATACGAAAGTACAAATGATGGAATGGAATCGTTGTGCATTTAGTAGCGAGTTGGTGGAGCAATGTTGTATGCAACACGCGTTTACAACAAGATGAGATTTTCTCACCGTGCCCACAAATGGCTGTCCGTAAGTCATTGGTGCCCTAATTACAAATAAAAGGAGATTAGAAAGCAAAAGTTCGATTATTAAAATTGATAAATGCGTGTCACCCCCTTATTGAATGTAAAAGTAGGCACACGCACCCAATCACTGACACTGTTCGCGGAGACGCCACGTGACGAAAGAGATGTTCCGAATCAGCACCCTCCGAAGCAAGGTGCTGAGGGTGGACGATCCCATATCCCATGCCTCCATATTTAACATCGGATTTCACAGAGGCAGTGTCATTGTAAAATCGATTGATCAGGATGGTGAGAGACTTGTCTGCCACTTGAGTATTCCTTGACAGTATTAGGGAACGAATCGTCATCATCATCGTGTTGCACTAGTACTACTTATTTGATAATATTTAGCAAAGAGGGGGTCGGTTGGCGGGACGAGAGAGTGAAGGAATTTCAATGAAGTAATGAAATTCTTACTTAAATAATGCGCCATGGAGAGGGTTAAAGATGTACATAACGTGGTCACAATAGGGGCGGCAGAATTGCATCCACTCCATCGTGACTCATTCATTGATCCA
>JALLBB010000431.1:0-33011 GCA_036939735.1 Discostella stelligera | reverse complement strand
TCATGATAAAATCGAATAAAAACACATTAAACGAAATTATAATAACATTACGATCCACTATCAAAATCGATGTCAAAACTGTCTCGGGAAGGTGGAAAAGTTGGGCAAGATATTTGACACCTCCAGCCACACTAGTTCCTATGTATCATGCAGCTGACAAAGGACAGACTTCCTTATTCCTTCGCAAAAACGTCCATCGATATCATTGCCCTCAAACATCCGACTGGACCTCGGTTCTTCCCGACTCGACTGCGTGCACTGGTGGATGCTCCTCTCTACCTCCCTCGCTCCGCTACTACAGACGTGTTGAGTAGTGCCAAAAACTGCTCTGGGTTAGTATCACCAATGCAACCCAGCTCCCCCTTTTTCCCTTTTTCCAGGCAAAAAGCCCTCCCACCGGTCTCACTTGTGAGGCCATCAGAAAAGGGGGAGAAGGTTGGTTGCCAACACGCCCCACCGTGGCTTGGTGAGTTCTGGACATGCGCATCAAATGGGCAGATCTCACCCTGCCACACGCCCCTCGACTCCCTTTGTGATACTTGTCATCTCCACCTGACCTTGTTAGCGATTCTTCAGTCACCCATAGATGTCGTCATTCACCGATAACCCGTGTTAATGTTCGTGTACCTACAGCAATCCCGCCCAAATTCACTCCCTTCCCCGCGTTAAACCTCCACACCCTGTCCGATCCCCATCTCCTCCCCATTGAGTATCGCATCGTTGATCTCGTGAAACGCATTGCCCGCAATATTCACAAAGTTGAATTTTCGTTTCATGTCGCGTGACATCCCTGCTGCATAGCATGCCAACTCTTCTCAAATGTACTCCTTGAATGTTGCACCTCTCCATCTCCCCATTTTTTGAATTTGTGTGTCGGAATATCCTGAAAGTGCCAATGCATTTGCCCCGCCACTGCGCAAAGAGTGGGTGTTGATTCGCTCAATTGGGATACCTTTTGTCACCGGATATTCCAACGCCGTTGCCGCCTGCTTGAGCGCCACACTCATGTCTTCCGCCGTGACGTCAAACCGTAAACCTTCCTCCCAATACGCCGACAAGTAGGTTCGCGCCTCCCCATTGTGGTTTCGTAGATGTCGGTATCTCCGCCCAAGCGCTCGTACTGGGCAATTGAACACCTCCCCATTATGCTCCTGGTATACACACACACCCTTCCATCCATTTTTTTGGTTGTCAAGCTTCAGCGTTGCCCCATCCGCCGTCATTATTAGATGCTCCGGCGCATCCCGTGGTAAACAGCGTAATTTTCCCTGACTGTTCTTTCTGAAAAAAGTAATGTCCTCCATTTTAAACTGCACCGTTTGCTTTGTCTCATTCCTTGTTCCCTTTACCGTGTACTCCCCCACCCGCAACAAATAGTAGAATGCGATAAGTGCCAGGTCCCCGACCGCTCTGTCCAGTTCCGTCGCCATCATCCCCCGCCCCAGCCCTGCTAAGAATTCGGGTACATCCGCCTCCACTGGTAGCATCTTTGTAGTAGGCGGGTCTGCCTTCCTCCAGCCATCATACATCTGTTGCAGCCGTGGGATTATCTTGTCCGATCCGTTCACCTTAGTTGGGTTGAGCTCACAGGCCAAGGCGATCTCCTGGCCAACGGCCGTGAGAGCGCTACAGACCGTGCAAGCCTGGACGCGGCGTCCGCGACCGAAACACCCTTCTCGCACCCTCGCCGCAAATCCGGTGAGGACTCGCACTCTGTGGATGTACTTGACCCCCTGAAGGTAAGGGTCCATTCCCAAAGGTTGGACATAGGATGACCAATTTTCCCAATGTGTGCGCCTATTTTTGGTAGTCGCTGCCACTCTTCCAGCGTAGTAGGCTTCGTCCGCAAGACGGAAATCACCCTCGTAACGAGCTCTGAATTGAGCCCGAATACGGTCCAAGATGCCTGTCCTGGTAGCGGAAAAGTGGAATTAAACAGAGTTAGTAATTCATCATCATTTCGACAGTGCCATTCAGCCACACTTCCAAATGATCGTGATGGTATGTCTGTCATGCTATTTTGTGTTCCTGGGATGTGTACTGGGGTTAGTGGGCACGCTCGTTGCCGATGCACCCGCAACGCCAGCGCTCGGATCAGCTGTGCCGCCACTCTTGACTGCCGCGATGCCATGCGCTTTACCCAGCTAACCGTGGGGTCATTGTCGCTGAACAGCGCCACATGCCGTTTCTCCAAGTCTCCACAGACGGCCTCTATGACTAGCCACAGCATCAGGAGTCCTGCCATTTCCAGTTTGGAGTTGTTGATTTGGCCCTTCCTGTTCGTCTCGGAGACTAACTCAGCCTTGATATCCTCTGGCCATTCCACTCTAAACACCGTGGGCGGGCATGCCTTCCTTTCCCCAATTATTACCCCTCCCACCCCCTGCCCTGATGCATCCTTTACCCCCACAAAGTCTGGCCATGCGGCAACCAGTTCGCGTGCATGGGTTGGCCGCGATGTAGATTCCCGGAGCAGAGTGCGAGCATCCTTTATGGCCTCCCGAAGTAGGTGGTTTTGTTGCAAATAAATCACCGGTGGCCGCGTTCTCAGCACTCTGTTGCACCGACTCAGTAATACGTTCCCATTTGGTAATGCCGTAAATGCATGGCGTAGCTTCGCCGTGACGAATTCGAACTCTCCCAGTGATATCCCTCTGTTCGATCTTGCCGCTGTGTGCAACCACCCTTTCAGCACTGTTAGCAAAAGCGCCCACTTCCCCTCCTCCAACCAAATTGTCTTCTCCTCGCCATCGAAATTGAAACCCAAGATGCACTTTCTCGTGGCGAAACGGCCATCCCCCTTCCGGAGCTTCTTCATTGAGATCGGATCCATGTCATCATCTTCTTCTGGAGGAAACACATCATGGATCCCGTGCATAATCGCGGATGCCACATGTCGCAGTTGCCCTCCAGATGGCGCGAGGACGAATGCAATGAAGTCGTCTACATACACCTCAATGAGATACCTCAGTGGTCCCTTCGCGCCACCCCTTCCCGTCCCTTGGTCTCCCTCGCCATCATATGATTTTCCTTCAAACTTGTGCCGTGGTAACGTCCCCACTGTAGTTTTGCAATACTCCCCTGCCACATCCCTCGCCGTCTCCGATGCCGTGCAAAAGTACGGTGGCGACTCAATCCATCCCATTTGCAGGGATGTGGGTATCACCAATTTTACCGGCTGTCCTTCCGGTTGAGGCAGCACATAAGCAAAGTTCCATTCCTCGCCTTGCTGACAATCCAACCTCCAAAACCCGTCCTTTATATCCCATTTTGCCATGAATACTTTTGCATCGTCGTCCGCCTCTGCGAATGCATGTATCAGCCTCTTGAGAGCATGACCAATCTGATCACATGCCCCCCGCGGTGCCGTTTTTGTGGTTGTATCATTAACAGCTGGTAGCACCCCTCCATCGGTCAACCGTAAGCGAAACGACAAATCCAGAATCGACCGATATGGTTTGGAATTATGTGGTATTGCCGCCACCGGTGATATTTTTAGTTGTGGTGGTGGGTTATCCCGTATCTCTTCCCATGCCACTACCCTCGCCTGACCCGCCTTCACCTTCTCTTCGATTTCCACTCGGAAATGCTCCAGTGCCGCCGGTTCCATTGCCGATTGGTGTGGGCCCCGGTCAATGGCCTCCTGCATCTGTTCCCTTGTCCACGCTTTCCCTGTCGCCGCCTGGCATCCGTACAAAGCCCACTCCTCCAGGAGACCCCCCGCCGGGTGAAGCCGTGCCCTTCCCCGTGGATACATCTGCCGCCCCTTGGTGTCCACCCTGTCCCTCTCCTCCCACTCATGCTCCGAGATGAATATTCTTCCCTGGTGCTTCACCCATTGAGTATGCTCGTCTTGCTCCAACAGCATCTGGGTGCGCCGTGTTTTATTTTGCCGCCGTAGTGCGCTTGTAGTAAGACCCGTGACCCCCTCCCCTGTGGTTGCCAGCCGTGGTGGACTCAGCAAGTCCACCTGTCCCGCCCCCGTACTGCCGTCATCCCCGTCGCTGATTTCCATGTCACTTCCCATATTGTCACAACCTTGTTCCGTTAACGTACCTTTTCCATCATCTAATAACAGCGCGGGCAGTGTCGACTTCCCCCCTCCATCTCCTCCCTCATCCCGCCACTCGTCATCCCCACTGGTACCCCCCTCCCCTTCACCCCATTCCATACTCCGCCTGTCGTTTGGTGTATACCCCTCTAGCATCTGGTATCTCTGCCGCTTCGGCTTAAGGGCCAGGACAGCGTTATCAACTCCCCCTCCGACCCCCCCAGTCCCCCTCCTTTCCCTCTCCCTCTTCTCTCCCCCGCCCCTCCCCTATCATGCCTGCTCCTCCCCTTTCAGCTTCTTGGGTGGAGGCCCCTGTCCCCCGTCTCTCTCCCGATTCCTGTAGTTTTGTACACATGCTGTCACCCCCGGTCGTAGCAGTCTGATCACCTCGTCGGCAAAAGTGTCCGTCATCTTCTCCTTTGTTACGTGTCCTCCCCGATTTACAAACTTGCATGCGCTGAACGTGCATTTTCCCAGCGCCCACGCCCAACAGATAGGCCTCATTTCGCCGTTTTTGCCGATGGGGAGCATTGGTAGATCTGTCAACCTGCAGTTCGCCCCATTGAGGATATCCATTAGCGACACTCTCGTGTTCCCTTTCGCCGCAATGTAAGGCTCCATCATCGCAATGATTCGTGGGTGCCTCACCTCCTTATTTTGCCCTGCATTCCCTTGTCCACCCCCAGTGGCGCCATCTCTCCTCCCACTCCCGCCGCCACCGCCCCCCGCGCCCCCTCCCCCTCTCCCACCACCACCTCTTCCTCCCCCCATATTGTTGCCCTCCCCTCCCCCTCTCTCCCACCCTTTCTCCCTGGCTTGCGCCATTCCCCGTGGCTGTACTACCCAACTCTGCGGGTAGTTTGGCCGCTGAATAGGGATTGTATACTGCACTTCGTACGTGATCCGTTGCAGGTTCGACGTCGGCCACCTTGGTCGCGTTGTGAGAGTCCCGTCAAAGTGGCCCTCCACCATCACCGTGTCAAAGAACGCTCGTCCATCATCAATAATTGCCCATGTGATCCGTCTGCATACATCCACATTGAATTTATCCGCCACGTAAGACACTGTTCGTAGGAGCAAAGTGTCCCTCACTTGCATCAATCCCTCATAGTGATCACACTGTTCTCCAAAAAGTGCATAGATCAGAGCACAATATGTATTTAGACACTTCACCAATGCATCGAAAGTCTCTGGGGGGGGTCGCCACCGTAACACCCATCCCCTTCTTCTTTTGCGCCCGAAATTTGTCGTATGACATTTGCCCCCCAGTCCTTGCCATCGCTTCATCGTGCTCGCGAATGTCCTCCACTTCTTCTGCCATCTTGGGTCGACAGCACAGCATTGTAAGCCCCTTCTGCCGGGAGTTATACAGTGCCACCCCCTCCCCTGGATTAAATTCAAGCCTTACGATTGCCTTGAACAAATCATCGGAGAAGCATGGTGCTTGGTCGATTCCCCCTCCCCCTCTGTTCCTATCCTCCCACTTTGTCATCTCGGTTAACAAGTGCGTTCTCCATGTTCCCACATGCTTCGTATGTTGGAACACCCGCCAAATGTCTGGGATCAACGCCGGATCCACCACTCCACAATATCCCTTTAGTGTTGCAATTTGATCTCGCAAGAATTTCCTTCCCCCCACCTGCTCACCCTCCCCTCCCCCTTCTCCACGCGCCTTCTCTGCCACCTTCGCCAGCGCGGGCCCCAGCGCCCGCAGACCAGATACCACCCCTTGGGACACCCTCGTGGCCACCCTCTCAATGGTGTCCACCGTCCCCTGGGTCGTCGCCCCCCCACTAGTCTGCACCCCTCCCCCCCTTGCACTCGGTCCCATTGTGTGCGCCGATGTCACCTCACACCACTGTTGCACCTCCGGGTCCTGCAAGGACACTGCATCCGTTTCCAGCCCCAGTACGCTGGATCCTTCTGCGTTCACCTGCGATGCCGCCACACACCACTCCAATATCAAACTCCACTCCGTTTGTGTCAATTGCGACGCCCCATTATCGATGTGGTCCCAGACAATGTGCCAAAGCTCCCATGGCAGACACGCCCCCCGTTCTTGTATCCGCTTTGTTATAAAGTTTGGAAGCGCCAACATCCGAGGAAGCACCACCTCCTCCATCACCCCCCCTGCTGTTGCCCACAGCTCTGTCCGATTGTCTGCATCCTGATAAAAAGCTGTGAATGCTGCCATATTCCGTGACTCCATGACCCTCGTCCACTCCCACGCATTCCTTGGCGGCAGTACCACTGCCGTCGGCATGGTTTGCCCCATCCTGTCCCCAATGAACGCCACATACTTATCTTGCAGCTCCGGTGCCAGCCCCGAAAATCCGAAATATTGCCCTATCGAATGCACCACATGCACTAACGGGGATTTCGGCCTCATAATTACAAATGCCCGAAAAGATTGGAGGCCCGTCACTTGGGCTCTGAACGCCGAGACCTTTGCCGCCTCCCCATTAACCTCTCGTTGCCATGCCAGCTCCCTCCCTAATGTCCCATCCTCCGGTACCCCATTCTCCCCCTGCCCGCCTCGTAAGATACCCTGCACAATGCCGCTGTTTCTCCCCATGGTGGTATTATTGTTGTTGTTGCTATTGTTGTTGGCGTTGTTGTTGTCGCCCTCAGCCATGTTGCTGTTGCTGTTGATGTTGTTGCTGGTGTCGGTATGATTTGACCTCCCACTGTCGACGGTGGCGCCGTCCTGGGTCCCCCCCCCCTGCCCCTGTCCCCCTCCGATCGCTCCCAGTAAGTCATCATCCTCCCCTTCCCGCCCGTCCCCGAGGACCTCCCACCCGTCGATATCCCCCAGGCCCTCCGCTTGTGATACCGTGGTGGCCCCCCGCCCCCCATGGCCCCGCTGCGTAGTGGTCCCTCGCCGTCCCCCCGCCAGTCGCTGGAGCATATTTGACATCGTCTCGTCTCCTGTTTTTATTCCTTTTGAGTTCCTCAGAACACTTGATGTGTGTGTATTTTTGATGGGAGACAGCNAACACTTGATGTGTGTGTATTTTTGATGGGAGACAGCGCAGTTGTTTTCACAATAGCTCCATCCTATTTTGAACTATATCAAAGACCTACATCAAGACACACATCAAGGTCGATTTGCTCATCAGGAGAATCAGGAGGTCGTCTCCCGTTTTTATCGCCCCCAGACGCTTCCGTTACTACGTCTTTAAATCTACACTAACGCCAGCTATCACCAGTGATCGCAGCCGCTGTCGCTCCCCACAACGGAATGAGCTCTCATGTCGCTTCGCTCTCCCCGCCCTCACTTCCGTTGCAGAGGTCTCGTCTGTCCATCACCACAAAAAACGAAACCATCCAGGCAGAACCTCCTCTGGCAAGATCGAAGTTCAGCCACGTCTAGGCTACAGTGGAATTTTCCGCCGAGTATTTCACATCATTCACATCATCATCACCAACACCAACCTCCTCCTCCCGAAACATAAATATTATTCTTGCGATGGCAACTGGCAACGGAGGAGCTGAACCTTGAAATCCACCAACTTATCATGCGACTACTACCTCGGCATCCCGATCGTCGAGGCAACTGTTACAACGATGGACTAAATCGCCGAAAAGGTGGAACAATACTTGCTGAGCTGTCGCGTCGACTAGGCCGATGCTGCGCACGCCGTTTTCACTCCACAACTCGTTCCTCTCCTCCAGAGAAGGGAGTCGATGAAAAACTCGCCCGACTCAATTCAACGTCTAGACATGTGCGTCAACAGTCGAGGGTGTGGGAAGATTTACTGCCCATCGTGCGCGACGAAGTGCGAGTGGAATTGGATCTTCCGACAACGGTTGCCACTGCGACGCAAGAGACCGCGTCTTCAAATTGCCATCGTTTCCAACCATCCGTTAGTATGTCAAAATTGGACCACAATAATATGACACTTTCTGGTCCGATCTCTGGTGGAAATCCACCATGCATGATGCTAATGTCGCCTCCGCGGGTCAAGCGAATGTCCACTTTGTGCACTTTTGACTCGAGCACTGGACGTGGACGGGGTTTGACGAGTGTAGTTGAGAAAGTATCTCGACGTTTGTCTTCTTCTCCAGTAAACGTGAAGAAATCTAGTTTTAGCCATCGTTGTGGAAGTTGTACGAGCGGTTCGTTATTTGGCAACAATGCACTGCATGGACTTTGTGTAAACGTAAGCTCCAATACACAAGATGATGATGATGAAAATGAAGACACGTTGTCCCTCGCATGCACAACATCATCTCTGGAGTACTCGTCGTCGCTCCAGTACAGCGATGATGATTCGTCCGTGGATGTTGCTACTTGTTACTGCAGAGTCACGGAACCATTGTTTTACTCCGATTGTCGCTTAAAATGAATACTACATAAAGTTTACTCATACAAATCTCGCCTTCTTTGTCGTTTGACCATCGTCTGATTCATTCATGTCAGCTTCGTCGAAATCGCCATCCTCTGAAGAAGATTCGTCATCGCTCACGTCAGTCTGGTCATCAGATCCATCTGTATTTTCCGACCCATCAGAAGAGTTTTCTTCCTCTTGAAAATCTACCGAGTCATCACTATCGACATCATCATCTCTGGCGGCTTGTAACGCAGCACGGGTAATTTCTCGTGCCGATTTCGCTGCCGCGCGAGATGGTCTACGCCTTGTATTCCCCTCCTCCAAGTTCGAATCATTATCGTCGCCGTCATCGTCAGTGGAGTGAACCACTTCTGCAACAGCCACATCCGGGGAGCCATCGCCATCAGACCCATCAATCCCATTAGCAGAAATTGTGGTAGTCGCTATCGCAACACTTCCATCGGCCTGATCGGCATCCGATTGCATGGCAGGAATGAGCACCTGATGAATGTAATTGTTCAGCCCATTGAGTTCATCGCGATGGATATTTGTGAATTCCAACGTATCAGAGTGTTTGTTTGCATCTTTGCCTTTTTGTTCGTTTTCTCTTGGATCAGCGTCGAGCTGTGCCACCATGTCGATGAAGCGCGATCCACCCGATCCGCGTCCACAGGATATGGAGGCAAGCTCGGATCTAGGAACGAACATGGGTGGCTTGAAAAACAGTAATCCCTCTCTCAAAGGGAAGAGCGCTCCATCGTTAAACCCTTGATAGCATCCCACATACGGCATGGCTTCTGTGGTCGTGGTTCGTCCAGATTCTCCCTCGGAACAAAAGACGAAATTATTTTTGCCTGTGAAAAACTCGGGCTTGTCCATCGTTGCAGCAACACGGATAATTCCATGCTTTGTGTTTTTCTTTAGTAATGTCGTGTTGAATTTGTTCCACCAATACCGTTCTGTAAATATTGGCTTGTCTGTAATATCTACGGTAATATGTGCTTCCGCCGTTGCGGTAGTAGATGGATGTGGATACGAAGGGAGCTGAAAGCACACTTGTTTCACTGCCTTATTCCGAAACATAACACCATCCTCGAGGCAAATTAATATCATGTGGCCGGGAATGCCCCTTACCTTGCCCTTTCCATTCCCAGTTGATTGTTTCAACGCCTTGCAGTCCTCCGGCTTTCGAAACCACACGATGTGTTCTACGCTAGATGCCGAGAATCTGATTTGTTCCTGTGGTGTTTTTGGGTTCGTCAATGAACATTCATGTTCGACGAGGGAAAGTAAGAATTTCCCACGTGGATTAACGCACGATACCTCGGCACAGTTGGTGGCTAATAATGGTAAAGGAGCTGGAGAAGTATCGCTGGATTGCAGGAGCGTAGAGTGCAAAGAGTTTGAAACGGTATCTAAAGATGTTGTATCCGCCATCTTCTCCTTGGCATCAGCATCGTCCTCCTCGTCTTCGCCCTCGCCGCCCCCGAGTAGTAGCGCAGATATTTCTTCGGCATTGGGAAGGGTTGATGTGCAATTGAGCAAAAATGAGGCCGCGTCCATGGCATTTCCCTGTAATGCACGAATTCAGCGACGAAAAGAGCGGAGAAGTGACGTGAGAATAAATTTGGAACGAATCATGGTAATAATCGCACATTGACGTCTACGACTACGAGGACCGCATTGGCATTGGGCATTGGTACGGTGGAACAAAAACTAATATTGAATAAGTACCTCAAATCGATGAGCCAGCAGCCAAGCTGCCAAATCTTCAGGCGCGCACGAGAGCAAGTCTATCGCGGGCGTTGTTGGTTGCGACATAACTTTGAACTTTTTGTCTGATTATTCTTTGTTTCCGGTCAAACAAAGATACAGCTGAAGAAGCGGAATCGGAATCTCGTAAATTGTTTTGTTATGGAGGACATCGTCGAAAGCATGGAGCTGTTGGGTTAACAGTCTATCGGAGCTTTTTTCATGTTTTGGCTAATTTTTTTAAGAACCGATTTTAAATTTTAATGCAGGTAAGTACGACCGATTTGATATTTTATTACATAACGAATTAATCATCCTTTTTACGCGTTGCATCTTTATTCTCCTCCACTTCGACTTCTTCCTCCTCCTCTTCTTCCTCAGAATAATCGAACAACTCTTTCAACTCCCCCCTCACCACTGCACACAGCAACGAGCTCCCAAGACATGCCGGGACAAGGTACAACAATGCTGGCTGCGCAGCCTGAAATACTGTTGAGGAATCAGTTTTGAGAACGGTGATGTGAACCATAACGTAATACGGAATGACGTCAACCACAACCAAACGAGACTCACCAATCATGACATACAGTGTGGTGGCTAATCCTATCACATACCCAAGGAGTGCCGAGTGAAAATATGGCTTGGGAAACGGGACATGTAAGTCTGTCGGAAACACCGGCAGCTTGGCCAAATGGGCATCGAATCTCAAAAGTAACGCGAGGAAAAACCCTGGAATGACAATATCTCCCAAACCCAGCAATGACATTTCCAGCTTGCCAGTGGTAGCATCAGGAATGAGAGAGCGGGGGAATAGAATCTTAATTGGCCCATCGAGCGATTTGGCCACGGTGACCATTACTTCTGTTCCAAAAACCCAAAAGATATCGTAGAAGAATAGTCCAACCAATAGAATAGCACCAATCTTGTATGTCCCTAGACTGAAACGTTCAATACCCTGTAAGCAGAAACATATACCCATGACATTGTTCATTGTCCAATGCTTCGTTTGGAAGTACACAACGCTAAATGTCACACTCCCTACGAAGGCAATAAAATCAGCCACGCTGAAATCCACACCAATCTTCCATGGACTCTCCCCTCCAATAAATTTGGGAAGGGGATGTTTCATCGTCACATGTTTCGAAAACGTAACACTTAACATCTTGGGTCCCAAGGATTCCAATGCCGGTCCAAATGTGGCCGTCAATGCTGCCAGCCCCACGAGACAAAAGTAAACGCTGATGACAAGATTGACCGTATCCTTATCAAAATATTTAAATGCCAGATACAACCCAAATAGGGAGGCTGAGCCGAGTATTGGAAATTGCATGGCGTCCTGTGCACGTAACGTTTCGTACTGTGGTCGCTCATTTTCATCGTCATCATCGCCGTCTCCATCTTTTTCGTCGGTGGAGTTGGGATCTTTCTCACCGCGCGCCAGTGCCTGCTCTTCCCTTAATGTGAGCGACATGTGGCAGGCGGCATACAATATCGATGTGACGAGGAGCATTAAATTGACGACGTAGGGGATGTCGATCACTTGCGCCCCGACCCATAGAGCGGCGATGGTTGCGTAGGAGAGGAGGAGGAGTGGATTTTTGGAAGTCATGGTAATCTTCGGTCGACGTTTTCAAAATGATAATGAAGATCTAGTCAGTAGGAGAAGAATCAGCGGTACTATGTTGTACTAATCAACATCAACATCAACCATAGAAATCAACATCAACATCTCATGGTCGTCGTCGCTTTATCACTGCCGCAGGAATACTCTTGTCCGTCGGCGTCCGTTCAACAACGCACGACGAATCATCGAAGCCTCCCGCCAAATATATGCCACGTGGAAAACGTAACACCGCTTAGGGGCCGAGTTAGCCGGATTGTTTTTTCGTCCATCCAGCATNTCTTGACATTTACTCCTACATTCGGAAGTACACCTGTAAGTGATATTTTGAGCGATTGGATCTCATATTCCCTCCTTATTGACTTATTCTTTCCTTCTTTTCGTTCTGACTACAGACGATCTCAAAGGAAACTACTGGACCGCCAACCATGAATCGCACGCATAGCAAGCTACCCAGTCTCATATACGTTCAAACTGAGATTACGGCTTCGAATTTCATCTATGAGGTATGCTGAATATTCTGTTCCCATCTTTGTATATGAAGTATGATGAAGCCGAAACTGCTCCAAGGCGTTCTTTCTATCATGATTCACTCTTGTGCAATGCGGAAGCCATGCCATGAAATGAACAAACTTGCCAATGCCTGAATTAATACAAATAAAGCATCCGTTTATTGCAATGACCAGTTGGACGTCGTCCCCATCAATTAGCCCAAAGTTTTGCCAGCAAGTCAAACATGCAGGCCCATTCGCATCATCATGCCAACCCTTTGTTGCTTGTAGAGATATTGATCCCTTTGCATATAGGTAATCCGTCGATCCCTCAAAGGGACATTTCTTTCCAGAATCAAGCATTGAACCCTCTGCCCATTTCAATGCATCTTGTACATATTTCAATGCACAAACACCAGGCAATGAGTTGAAAAAACGTGTTGAGATGTCGCTGGCTGATGCTCGACACACGCCTTCAAATTTTGCAGCTGATATAGCAACTGAATCGAATCTCGAAGGTGTGCTGTTCAATCGTAGATGAGGCAGCATGTGTAACTTCCCGGTTTTTCCTTTGCTCGACAGCGACATCCGAGGCCGAGCTTGAAGAGAGACACGTTTTTCTCCATCAGGTAATTGACGACGGCAAGCTTCTCTGTGTGTATGATACGTTTCTGTTCTAATAAATTTGGTTCCATGAGGGAGAATATTGTCTCCTAATTGCGTCGATATCATCATTGCACGCCTTATTTGGTGATCATGTAAACCAAAATCAACAGTAATCCCTGGAGACTCGTGACCTAATTTTACTGGATTCTTTTTCTGCGTGCAGTTCTTTTTTATCCAATCAAATATTGGCCCACCTTTTTGAACATTATGTGCCAATTCCAGAACTTCCATTGCTGCTGGATGTCCATCATTCCTCAAAGATTGTCGGATAGCACAGTCTGTTTCCAGAGTACATGTTGCAAGAAGAATATCAAGCTTGTTATGTATCAATACGACGTCATAACCATTAGCCAGATCGACAAACAATGTACACTCTTGCATTCCATTTAGCTCAGTGTCTTCTATGATGAACACTTTTGCGGGACGATCAAGAGCAACACTAATTGCTTTTTGAGTTGCTGACCTAACAGAGTTCCAGTATCTGCCTTTGACATCTTCGACGGGAGGCTGCCTTCCACTCTCCCACCCAATACATTGTGGAATCAAAGGCTTTGCTGGTTGCAGCTTAATATTATCTCGTTTGTTGCAATTTATTGTATGATCATTGCCTATGAATGGAAATTTATCTTTTTCAGGTGTTTTGTTTTGCATTGTCATCGACAACTCATGAACTAATCTTGTCTTGTCGGACTTGGTTATTGGCGTTAGTGTTGCGACATTATTGATGGATGTTTTTGTAATTTCTGAATGGAAACAACACATTCCATTTACTCGTGGCCATTTCTTACAGCTGAATCCTTTTGCGGTGGAAAAATTGCAAGAAGGCCGCAGTGCTCCATGCGTGTAGCAGACGCCTCCTTGTTTTGCGGTTTTTTTGCATTCTAATTCAGAGCAAATGCGACGCTTTTGTCCACGGTCTGAGCTTTTACCATTTTGATTTAATTTTGCGAGCATAATTGCAATGTTTATCGGTGACGGCAATCGGCGATGACAATGATGCGACGGCGACGACGATCTCAACCGCAATGACAATGATGCGACGGCGACGGCGATCTCAACAACGATGGCGATGATGCGACGGCGATCGCGATCTCAACACGGCGACGGCAATTGACTGCAGCGGTGGCGCGATGCGTCGACGGCGATGTCAGAAATGACGATAATGCGAGGCGATGATCACAACGACGGCAATGACGGCAGAGCGGTGGTGTGATGCAAGATGGCAGAAACGACTGGAAGGGCAAAAGAGATTAAATTCAACCCCCTGGATGCGGGGTGAAGCCAGCAGCTTGCTTCACCCCACATCCAGGGGGTTGAATTTTTAATGCAACAGCAACACTCTCTAAGACCTCTGTTCTTGCTCGGTGCCTTTTTTTTGCTTTTTGTCTACTTTGGAACAGAAAAGTCAAAAAATATCCCAGGTTCTAGCCATTATTTACAGTCAAAATGAAGCGTACAAAATAGTACATACTTCGCGTCGATGAGCGCGCGCGTCGAAACGCAAAGGCAGCGACGACGTTTTAAAATCAGCCATAATAATAACAATCTTGTCAGAAAACGCCGCATCTTTGTCAATCACTCGAGAAGAGTCTCGAGAATCTTAACACAAATTATTTGGATAGTTGGATTATGCACGGTCCGGAAGATAATTGGGAAGATCATTGGAAGGTGAGCAATTATTTCTCTATGGGATCTTGTTTATTTACCGTCGTCAACTTTATTCAATGGTCGTCGGTACAAATAATAAACAAATAGGTGGGGAGAACAATGGAATGAGCTGTCGATGAGGGAAAGGTTCTCCAATTAGGCATTGCAAACTTTTATAGATTGGAAGATGTGCAGTGTGCATGTGAACATGCAAGAATCAAACCGAAGGTCATACAAAATCGATTTTATGCCGATTCGGGCCATGATATGGAGATACGAGCGTTCTGCAAGGAAAATGATATTGAATATCAATCGTAAGTATTTCAGTTCATTCCTGTTAATATGTTTCTTTACGACTCTCACACATTGCGTGTTGTTGTTGTTGTTGTTGTTGTTGTTGTTGTTGGATGATGATGATGATGATGATGATGATGATGATGATGATGATGATGATGATATGGCACCATTAAGGTTTTGGACGTTGACTGCCAACCCCTATGCATATCGTCACCAAGCGGCACTTGAACTAGCAGATGAAATCGGCAGCTACAATTCGAATGTGGTTGGAACGATCTCAGGTCCATTATCGAGATGCAGAGAGATTGGTTCAGAGATTGGCTCCAAAATTAGTTCAGCGGGATATGGCTGCCATTACCATCCAACCTTGGCATCAGCGTACCCTTATTGCTCGGTATTTGTCACGCAGAACTCTTCATGAACCAGCTCATTTTTGGGAAGGAGGCGGCGAAGGGTCGACATCCGGATGCGCCGGGGGTGCCGAAAGCAGTACGAGATGTAAATGAATTATTTTTATGTAAACAAATTATTCTTGATGTTCTTGTGCTCCGGTTTTCAATTTCACCTACATTGAATGTGAAAGAATTATTCCAATTAATAAACCTCCACATACTCTTCAAATACCCAAGTCTGGCTCAACAATCAACCTTTTTTTCCCAAGGAAATGCTTCTGTGGACCAGTTACCCACTTTATTCCTCGCTCTACTGTTCCATCAGGATTCATCGTCGGCCTATCATAACAATCAGGATACTCATCTCTGCTTTTAAGATAAATGTTGGTCGTTCCAACGTCATCTCGACTCTTAACTGGACAATTCGCACAGAACAAATCATCACACCACTTTAAACCACGAATTGTTTTCTTTTTACCCTCGTCATCCAATTTGCAGACATCAAACAACCGCGAATTACATTTAGGGCAAATCTGACTCGTTCGGAATTCATTGATTGTAATGCATTCAAAAAATTGCTTGCATTTGTTTTTGACCCACTTGCATGGCGCATACTGTTCTCCTCTTTGTCCCGCTGGAAACGTTCCGGATCCATAGTACATGATGGGACATTGATATCCTCGCAGTTTGAGTTTTGAGAGAAACTTGTCAACAACAGACCTCTTAGATCCATAGAGAAATAGCTGCTGTCTTGACCACTTTCTAGCCACAGCCTTGAGTTGCCAAATGCGTTCAAAATTCTCTCGATAGTTATCAATTGCAGCCTCAAACTGAACCAAACATGCTTGTTTGAAATGATTTTCAGATAAACCGTTGATTATCTCCTTCATTTCGCCAGTACTGTTCCATTCATTTGAACGTCGTACAACAGCATTAATCTTGGCGTGGTCATAATAATGGCATCGTGTCAACACCATGACCTTGAGAAGCATGCCGTTTCCATCACGAATATGGATGTACAAAATGTTGGAACGGCCCGGGTCACAATACAGTTTGAGCAATGGCAACATATTTGGTTGACAAACAGCAACATATCACATGAGCACATCATGAATGAAAGCATATTTTTATTCAATATCCCACTCACCGTCGGAAATTGAACTATCCTTAGGCCTGTATCGCTGTCGTACAATTTTTGTCACACGGGCTCGCCTTTTTGAATTCACTCGTGCACGAACAGATCTGATCGGTTTTTGTTTTGCATCTGGATTTAATTGCACATACTTGTAATAATGAACAGAGACTTGAACACCATCAGTTGTAAGTCCAATGCCAGTGTTTGAAAACACCTTGTTACCCGTCACTACTTTATTGATCCGGAACAATCTATGAATCCAATCCCAATACATGGTATCATTAAATTGCCGCTGTTGACCAACAAGAGCGTCAAATCTTTCTGCCGATAGGCTGACAGGAAACCTACCAAGAGCATTATATCGTTTTTCCATCTCACGAAGAATCCAGTATAGTCCTTTTTTATCAATCTGAATGGAATTTCGTTGGCCCATCTTACACATGGGCAATGGTAGTCGCTTAGTGAATGATTGCTTGTGTTGCAACTCAAGCTCACATTGACGCTCGAGACACCTTCCAAAGTGAAATACATGAAGATGATACAAACTTTCATTCTCAAAATACTCATCATCTAAAGCTTCATCGGTACCATGAACTTGAAAGCCTCGACGATGAAATTCAATCAGTTCCCAAGCTTCAAGAGTCAGAGGATGCGGTGCTCCAGCCAATGGTGACTTCAAAGGATTAAAAATGAGACGTTTCATTTCTTTTGGAATCATCGAGTACTTGTCAAGCTCGTTGATTTGCTTGAAAGTGTCAATGCTGTCGTTGATGAATGCTTTCCATTTTGCCTTGATGGAAACGCGAATGTTAGTTGAAAACATAGTTACAAGATTATCAACTAACCACGCGTTGCCCAACATGTTGTCATCATCAGGAATGACAAACCGTGTGTCGGAATCAACACGACGAGAATCATTTTCATCATAAACATACGAGCCGGCAATGACGTCGCGCAAAATTGGATTTGTAATCCGGTAGAGTTGTGTTGTTAAATTCCAATTCAGTGCATGTGCGAGGAATGATTGATGCAAAAAATTGTCCGGGATAGGGATGTTTTCTGAAACACACATGATAACCATGTTGTTCAACAGGATGGATCCACGGACAGCGATTTGAGCATTTTTGATCGTCATGGCCTCGATCACGTCAACCAGTACCTGATTACCTCGTGCCAAGTTTGAGCATGACAGCTTTACAACTCGATGTCCCTCGTCATGTAAGCCGGGATCATCGGGGATGATTGCACGCGAAGGCATTGTAAAATGTAATGTCCTAGGTACTAGTTCTTGGATGAATTGCAGGTAGCGGGTGCTTATTGCTTTGTGAAGTCAATTGAGACAATGATGTGTAGTGGATTCTATCAAAAGGAAGTACCTAGGTAGTGTTTTTCTTTCATTTTTGAATAATCACCTCAAGAGAACACGAAAGCCAGAGTAGTGACAGCGTTACTCAAATCCGAAATTAGGATCTTTCTCAATCAGAAATGAGAAATGCTTGCCGCGTACCTGATGAAAATTTGAAATACCTGCTACATCAGAACAAGTATGTTGTTTCTCATTTAGTTTCTTATGTATGTTTTCATTGGAATTTGTGACTGGTAAATGATATCAGTAGATTATACACGCTTCTCGATTGGATTGTAATGAATCAATGTTCATCATTTGTTCTACAAAATGGAATCAATACAATGCTTCTCAATTACTTTTTGAAAAGAAAGGAGCGCCTCTTTTTTTATCGACTCCAACTACTGACATCACTCTTCTTCGACGACTCCAATGACACTCAACTTTTTGACCTCTTGCCACACACAACCACCTGCATCCAGAATATCATAATTTTCCACTTCGTCTTCTTGGCACATCGACCATGAGGATCAACGAGTGGAAGCGCGTCCGAAAGAAGCAGCAACATCCTTTGTGGATCGAGTTTCAGCATTGGCAGTCAAGTTTTTTTCAGACGATTATGTTAATCACAAACATCCCGTCGTTGGTTGAGCGGTGAGTACTGATTTTTTTGATTTATCATCAACAGTTCCGATGATGTCATGAATAACTTGTTATTATTTACTCTACTAACGCCGCATTGTCGACTTCGTTTTTCTCTCAATACTCTTCTTCTTATTGCAGGCACCTATGTAGTGCGTCAGAACTCTCAGCCCTGGGCGATTGTTGGTCCCACTTTGTAAAAAAAGAACGCTCTTAGCTTTGGGATTGGTGATCAAGTCTGTGGTTGCGTAATCCTCTGGGAAGATCGTGATCCGCCTTCGGGAATGGTGCTAGGAGAGGTAATTAGCTACAAATATTAAGTCAAACACTACCGAGGGTGCGTTGGGCAAATAGGAAGATGGGGTGGCTGATATTTAACTGTAGTGATTATTAACTTTAGTAACCAACCTACCAGTATGAAAGATCTGTGTTTGGGTGATAAGATGTTGGCAAAATATACTGAGGTGGTACTAAACGTGATGCCATTTTTTTAGTTAACGCAGATGAGACTTAAGGTATTTGATTTAGTGCAGAGCAGATCCGTACACTATTTTGACTTTAATTGTAATTCAATATGGTCGTATTTGTAACAATCAACGACACTGCTACCTATTCCTCAAGACGTCAATGCTCGTCTTTATGCGTTCAATATCAATACCATCGTTCGGACGTACGGTATTCAGTGCCTCTTCTAAATCTGCGACACTTCCTTGGTAATCCTTCATAATTTGTTTGGCAGCAGCACGATGACACAGCACCGTGACAATCCACTTTCTTTGCACGTTAGATTTGGGAGATAGGACTGCGGCAAGTAGATAATTGCTTTGATGCATTTTCTTGCACTCATTGAGTACATAGTTGCAATCATCGATGCAATCAGAAGGATTCCTGAGGCCGAGGTGACAAGCTGCTCGATTTATCAATGCTTTCAGATGGGTTGGGTCCACTGTGATTGTTTTTGAGTAGAGCTCACTTGCCTTCATCAAATTTCCTTCGGCAAAGTAATGATCAGCTCTCACCTTCAGCTGCGTAGCTTGCATTAATGTGGTGAGTTTGCGAATGCATTCTATAAGAACCTCATCGGTCTCGTCCAATGCGCGAGCTTCAACAAAGTGGTCCATTCCAGTCGCGAAGTCTTCAATCAAGCAGTGCGCCAGGGCAGATCGTATATGAATATCTTTACGGAACTGTGCTCGCTCTCGTAGAGTATTGAATTGTTCATCAATGATCTCGTTCATTTGCAGTGCAGATAAACAATCCCTCACGCACAAAACTCCTTCGCGAAGGTTTAAGTAACAAGCAGCACGCTTCACCAAGGCTTGGACTAAAGATTTGTCCTCGTGAAGAGCTTCCGTGAATGCATTGATCGCAGAACAGAAGTCACCTTTCGAGCAGAATTCGTCACCTTTTGCAGAAAGCCACACCGGATCGGCATCACCAATGCCACAGTCGTTTAACAGGGCGTTCTTCTTTAGGTTGCCGTTGCCGCTATTTTTTATCAGAAACTCTTGTTCTTGTTTCGCAGTGGACTCACGGCGAGGAGTCTTGAATAGCCGCGGAGTATTCCAGAAGGTTGTTTGAACTACTTTTCGAGGAGGTGGCACTTGCTCCGGTGCATCCGTAACTTCAAGCGTCCCTGCACAGCAATCTTGCAGTCCTGGCTTTGCATCAATTGTCGAGTCTCGGTTGCAATCGATGCATGTGGTGTTTGTGAGATTTTTATCCTGCACACTTACAATCGACGATTTATCCGCACTCCTCAAAACTGATTTCTCACTCATTTGACCGAATGCCTCGTACATTTCATCCTCTGCGTTTCGCTTCTCTGTCGCTTTGATATCATCCAATCGCTTCCGCTGAGCCTCTTCTAACGCCATGTGCCTTCGGAAGACCATTCGTTCATCCTCGGCCTTTTTTGAAGCAGCATTTTCCATTTGTCTGTTGACCGCCATCTCTCTTTTTTTTAACGATTCGCAACGGCGTTGACGGATTTCTTCTTTGGTTCCTTCGAAACATAGCTGTCCCCATAATCTCGTCTCTCTCTTTTTCAGACGTATAATGAGTTCACCGTTCTTGAGCACTGCTCGACTACCATTTTCATCAATTTCGTCGAATAGATTCAAATCCAACAAGAAGGGTAGGTATGACACTTTCAAAAGAGAGGATGTCGTGAACACGTCCACGGACTTCGGCGACACTCCCTTCAGCGGGATTGTCAATTCGATGTGGTCATCGGATTCTCTCCAAGAGTACTCTCCAGTAACTGGCATGTTGTGGCGAATTTAGTTCATAAGAGTAGTGCTTCAACCGCGGAAAACAAATGCCGACTCCTCGCTAGTATATTGCGCCACCGCTTTTCTAAATTTTGAAATTATTCACAAGCAGGGAAATTTCTCAGATACTTCATCCTTCCATCTTCAACGTACTATGTCAAATACCCTACCGCCGCATAATTTTATTCCCGACGATAGTCTTCGGTTCTATGAATCGAAGGCAACGCTCATCGCAAATGAGATCCTCGAGAGCGAGCTCAAGGGGAAAGTCGACAAGAAGTGGGTAGACTCTTGGGCAGAATACGGTGACAAGTTCGAGGTTCGACGCATTTGCTTGTAATGTTTCATTACATCATCTGTTGTCACACTTGTCCTCACACTATTTTCTCCTGCAATTATCAGGTTTTAAGTAAGGACATTGCCGACAAGATCAAAGACAAATGCATTGCGACGTTGAACATACCTCGGTACAAGATTGTCGTCCAGGTGACAATTGGACAGATGAAGGATCAGGGTGTTATTATTACTAGTCGCTGCTTATGGGATACTGCAACCGATAACTATGCTACCGCCCGTTTTCAGAACCAACACATTTGGTCTTCTGCCATCGTACTTGGCTTGCATACTGATTGATAAGCGCGATTTTGAATGTGGATCGTGACAGAGTATAGGAATCTTACGACGCCTTCAAGTCCCTCTTCAAAGCCGACGATTTATTATAGATAAGGCCTCATCTAGCGACAATGCCCCGAACCCCTTCGCTTCGATCATTGACGTCGCTTCCTCCATTAAACGCGCATCGTTACAAAAATCATCTATAATAAGCCGTTGATCGCTCTCAAAACAGTCGCTCGCAGGAATGCCATGCCCTCGTCCGAATAATGATCCACTCGCACAGCTTTGATCAACGAGAAGCGCCCGAAGCGCCTCGCGCAGGGTACGGATTTGAGATGATTCCAATGACATGAGCCGAGACGCAGTTTCCGCTCTGCCCATCGGTCCCTGCTCATTCATAGTGTGTACTATTGTTTCTTCGTTTGTAGAAGCAATTCCCCTGTCACATTCATCAAACAAATGACTAAACGACATGAGGTCATTGCGAAATTGAATAGCCCCGCCAAGGCAGATTTCTGGCGTCATTCCTTGGGGGTCGATGGCAATATCTAACAGCTTTTGACCAATAGCAAACTTGACAGCTTCGCGAATTGAATGAGCACCAAATCTAAAAACACTGCTGGCTTCATTCCGTGCCGATAATGAGATTGCCTGATCAGGCGCTCCATCCGCGGATATTGACTTCTGCTTAAGCATAGATATATTGCATGCCATTACAACTACCGACACAACATGAAGCGAATGGCACAAATCAGGAGACGAAGCTACATCGATTCCACCCATAATGTGATGTTTACTTTTCATCGATGGATCATGCTCGGTAAGAGGGGTAGGAAGAGGTGACTCGGACAGTATAAATGGCGCTCTCATCATGTATGATGCTAACTTTGCTCGTTCCATGACTACTGTTTCAATAAAGGCAGATATAAATTCATCGATCATTGCTGTGCACAACCGTTTCATCGATTCGCCGACTCGATCCAAGCGCAATTCATCTCTGTAACCATAATCATTCGGCAGCTGGCCCAATGCGCATTCGCCTTCGAGGGGATGAAGACACGAACAAATCGCCATGGCAACGAGATTCGTTCCTGTTATCAAACTGCTCCACTCCATCACATTCCAGGTCAAAATTTCATCCGATGGAACATTGCATCGTGCTCGCCGAGCCAACAATTGCTTGCGCAGCCACGCCACCTCGTTCCTAATCATATCTAAATACTCCGAACACATTGGCGCTACAACTTCGGCGGTGTAAAGTTGTCGACACTGTTGATCAGTGAAGGCGTTGGATTTCCTCCTCGCTGCGTGAAGTAACGCAATGAAAAGCTCCGAAATTGGTGGATATAACCACTGCTTCCTATCTCTACTTGACACTTCGGAAGGGGGATGGCGGATATTGTGCGCGCCATCGCTCTCTTCCCTATGGACATTTTGTGCATGCAGCAACGTTCGTGAGGCACATTGGCGCAATTTTTGTAGGGTGCCGTCTCGCTCTTCTTCCAACCACCAAATCAGCAAGAAATTGTCAGTTGACAGAAATGTATCGACCATCTTTGGTGGGTTACCGTAGCCATATCCACCGCCATGAATGGCATTAATTTTCATGCCGTCTTCATTTTCTCCGTAGACCCTTCCTCCTCTATCCACCTTGAGCGTATCTACCACGAATTCATCAAACAAAAACAATTGCTCGATTCCCCGCAATACCATAGCACGGTCACGACATGCGGATCCCACCACATCCGGATGATGAAAGAACGATTTCGCACGTAGGACATGTCTTGCCATCCTTGCCACCTCTCGTAGGAAGTAGGTGGGGGTATGATCATAGTACTGTCGCTTTAGGTTTCGAATCATTTCCCGGTCAGATGTGGATTGTAGCGCATTACTGTCGTCAGTCTCCAAGGCTGTCATTGAGGAGTAATTCATTGCTCTCCCCTCCTCTTCCGCATTGTCCTCATCGATGGCGGCATTGGCACTCACAATCAATGATTCCACGACCGAATTTACCAATGACTGAACCCCCTCCAATACCACCAATGAATACACGCCGTGATCACGTACAACTTCACGAAGATATTGAAAGAGCCATTCGGGCAAACGTTCGAAATGAGATATATGCGGATACTGATGGTCAATCTCGTCCTTATTTTCCTTCACCTCCCCCGGCGATGCCATCAAGGCTGCACTAATACTGTTGTTGGACATGAACCCCCCCGATCGCTCCTCTAAAAAATGAAATCTCACTCTCTCGGCCAATGGTCGGCACAATTCATCCAGTATGTCCAGCCTCCTACTACATGATGATTGTAGTTGCGAATGTGTTTCTTCTTCCGAGGATATTAGTAGCGCATCATATAGCACTTGAAGCTCCACCAAGGATCGGGATGCCGAATTCCACTCGGCATACAGGGAGTCTTCTGCATTAGCATTTGCATCACCCCCGTTAGTACCGCCACCACCGTCACGCGCTGCTGCTGTTGTTACTGCTGATTCTGCCGCCTTTGTTGTTGTTGTTGCTGCTGCTGCTGGCAATGATGACGATTTCAGCCCACCCAATAATGCCTTTGCAACTATTTTCGACGATGCTTCTGTCGATGGAAATTCCGGTGCATGCTTGCGCAACTCTCTTCGAAAAATGGTGAATGCCATGGTCCGGCTGGACTCGTGTAACGAATGGTACCAATCTAAGATGGCCTCGTGGTAGGGATGATGAAGTTGCTGCTGGTTGCAATATTGTTGTTGGTCGTGTTGCCGTAAAAGAATCAGGCCCAGTTTGCTGCAAAGTTCCGTTGCTGCGTGCAGTACCGATAACGACGATAATGGTGTGGGGTTTTCAGAAGCATAAAGCATGGACGGCAATTGCAGTGTCGACGACATGATGCTGCGATTTAAGCGAAGGATTTCAATTCGATCTCGTAGCGTTTGTGCGCGATGGAATAATTCCATTATTCTTGTACCGCCGCTGTATTTATTGCCCGAGATATCCATGGTAAAAGTATCAACATTATTTGGTTCCCCCTCTACTGAAGATTCGAGTTGTCCATTCCAAATTCGTTGTCGTATTTGATGGTGTTGTTGAGTCTGCTGCTGCGCGTCACCCAGTGATGGTGATGCTGCTGCTGCTGCTGTTGATGCTGATTCTTGTCGCTTTTGTAAACGAGCAAGCTTTGCCCTTGCCTTGCATAGCTCATCTTCGATCTGAACGGCGGAAGATGTGGTTCGATGGCTATGGGTTATCGTCATGGCTACGATGGGTCTCTCGCTCTCGATAGTATCGACTCTCGTCCCTCGTTGAGTCTCCGGAGGTGCTCGGGCTGTTCCTCCTGCCGCGCGAGACTGACACAAAAAACCAAGTGCATGATGTGTATCTACGAGTGCAAGTATAACATGAAACAAAACTACCATGATCGACGTGAGTTAATAATGCTACAAATAATCTAAAGATTATCTATTGTACTCAACTCTAAGGCACACCCACATCAAATCCACACAAACTATTAGCGGCTCTTCAGTATCTCAAACACCAACTCCACATTACTCCTTGCCATATCCTCAAATGCATTTGTCTTTGACACGGCCTCAAAATTCGACAGTATGTAATCCAGTGATTTTTCGCGCAAAGAGACCGCCGAATGCACATCCGCCGCATGGAAAATAGAAGCCGCATTTTCCACCGTCATTGACGCTAGTAATCTCCGCTCGCACATTGCCTGCAGCCGAGGAATGTCAAAACAATCTGCGGCCACGAACAATTCCATCGCCGAATCGAGCGGTATGACGACATTGTCGGTGTAGAGGTACTCAAGAACGGCGAGGAAAATTGAGTGACGTACAATTGGAAGGTTGACAACCGATTGCGACGATTCCGCCATATCACTCAATAGCATGGCTCGGAAATAGGGACAACGCATTAGCATGAATTTGTGTGCTCGAACGGGGATGCCCTCCACCATAAGAATTATATCTGCAAATGACATGACATCTTCATCATCAAGAAACGAGCGCAAGTCAGATAAAAGCGTGGGTGGGGGGATGTCGGTTTGACACATATTGTCGGATGCCAAATCATACTTCACGAAGTCGTTGAGTCGGCTGCTCCCATCGTAACCTCCAAAAACATACAGAGATCCTTCGATTGTAAAAAAAATATGATTAATCTCACTGCGAAGGAAATAACAAATGCGCGAATAGACAATAGCTTTACCTTTGTAAATAGCGCCCACGTGGCAGAAGCGATGAACAGCCATTCCTCCGCTCACCGAAGGAATTTGCCTCCATTTGGCAGGATTCGCGAATGCATCTTGAGTTGGAGCGGTTGGCCCTTCTCCCTCCTCGGGGCCGTTTTCATGTGTCAGTTCTTGTTCATTTAGATGAAAGTTCAGCTCGAACAAATCATTCATGGCCGATCCAGTCGACCCTAAATTTCAGAACGCCAAGAATAGAGTTAGATGCAATGGTAAAGTGCGTCAATACGAACGATGACACAGTCTACTCACCTCCAAAAACATACATTGAGTCTCTGTAAGTAACGCTCACATGACTATCTCGTGGCATCGGGGGGACGCCCGTAGCCACTAACAAACTCCAAGCCTGATTCGCAAAGTCGAACAAGTGCACATCGGCTAAATGTCGTGTTCCATCGTGTCCACCGAACAATATCATCGTATCTCGTCGGACGCATGCGGTGCTTCGATATCGAGCTCGCGGCGATCGTCCACTCACTGAAACGACGGGTCTCCACGTCAATTGATCCAAATCGAATTCATGAAAATCAGATCGATAGGAACCATCGTAGCCACCAAAGATGTACATGAAGTTCTTGTACACTACCGCGGCATGAGAATGACGAGGGGAGGGAGGAGGGTGAAACTGTGGAGGAATGGCTGCTGCTGCTGCTGCCATCCTGTCGCCCTCTCCTCCTCCTCCCCCATCACCAATAACTGGAATTGGTGGCATCTGTGCGAGAATCGGTGGTTGCCCCATGAAATTGTTTCCGTTATTTCGCGCCGCAGCCGCCAAACTATTCTCTGCCGCATTATTATTATTATTATTATTGTGGATGATATTGTTGGCAACATTGTTTGACATGCGTGGTCGAACCTCCCTCCATACCAGCCTCTCCACATCAAACTTATAAAGGTCACTCACTCGACTGATCCCATCAAAGCCACCGAAAATGTAAATCGACGATCCATGCGCCACCGCGGCATGTCGATCGCGTGGACTGGGAGCTGTGCCCGTGGCGGTGACCACTGAACCGAGGAGCGCGTGCGATACCGCTGGATGGAGATGATGATGATGATGATGTAGTTGTTGTTGTTGGTGGTGCCCAAAAGCACTTCCTCGACTACCCAAGAAACCTCCTGCCCCCGCGGCTGCGCCATGAACACCATCCATACCAGCACCACCACCAACAATACCACCACCAGCAGCAACAACACCACCTTCATCCACATTATTATCGGCACGTTGATTCGGATGAACAAGGGTAATGATTTCTCTCCAACATTTGCTTGGAAAGTGGAATTCGTAAAAATCATTCACTCGTGACAAACCGTCGTAGCCGCCAAAGACGTAGAGAGAGTCGTGCAGCACTGCCGCGGCATGTAAGGATCGTTCGCACGGTGGTCTTCCCGAGATGGATAAATTGGAGGAAACGGTGGTCCAGCCGGCTGCTCCTGATGCGGCGCCAGTTTCTTTTGGTTCGGAATAATTTTGGGAGGATGTTGGTGCACCACTATTACTACTCCTGCTGTTGTTGTTGTTGTTGTTGCAAGGTCGGTGGTGGTTGGTAGTGCTGCTATTGCCATTATTGTTGTAGATAGATGAGAGATGTTGATGAGGATGATGATGATGATATCCCAAAGCCTGTATGGTGTTTTTGGTTGTAGACCAAAATAATGATAATGATGAACCCAGAGCGAGTCAAATAAAAAACCATATCCAATAGATGTAATAATGGATGAGTTGTGTTTGAAAAGAATGAAATTAAATTAGGAATGTGGCAGAATATGGTAATATGCATGCGTCGCAGTAGTAAAATCGCAAGTGTGTAAATGCCTTCTTCCACTCACCGAGGAGGAAACATCATGATCGGATGAGATGGCAGCGGACGATGACGACAACGACGAAGCAGCAACGGCAGCAGAAGCGCGAGATCTTATCATGATATTGTTATTGTTCGTCGTTGATTGATTCTGCTGCACTTGCTGTTGCCGGGTATTCTCATGAAAGCGAGTGGGCGACGATGATGTTGCTGCAGCAGTAGCTGTGGCGGCTTGCGCTCCAGCCCCTGCGCCACTAATTAATGCGGAGGCAGCAGTTCGATTGTTGCTCAATTGACGCAGTGCATTTTGACCTGCGCGCCGTTGTTGCTGTTGCTGCTGTTCGTTGGTGGCAGCAGAAGGAGATGGCGAGGATGTTGTTGGGTGCTGCTGCTGCTGGTGGTGATGATGTTGGGTGGCCATGGTCTCTATCTCTCTCGTGACTCTTTGCTCTTGGTTCTTCCGTTTACGTGGAACTCTATTTCCACCCCCAACCCGCCCCCTGCCTGGCGGGCGCGCCCCTCATCCTCTGCATCCCCATTCCCCATCACCATCATCGCCCTGCCTTATCACCACTCTCATAGTCATCCACTATAGCGCACCAATGTATTCTTTTTTCCCCTCCCGACCCTAGTGCGTGCACCGCATCAACGTCGTACTTGCATTGTTTATTATTGTTATTGCCATTTCTTCGGCCATCATGGCAATCAATATTTTATTATCTCGTCGCTGGGACCCAATGGCCATTGCAATTACGCAATTCCCTTGCGCTTTCCGCAGACCAGGTATAGTATAGTATAGTATTTTGTCATGGTTTTATCATCATCGTTATCAAACATCATCATGGTCTTCTCTGTACCCTGATCTGTTTTCTTTTCATTATCATTCGAGTGAGCACACACAAACACTCACAAACTCAACAATCAACAAAGACATGTCATATTATGCATCCCTACTCATTACTACTTGGTACATGTCATTCATATCATCCCCATCCTTAGAATGTGGTTCCATGGTTCCAAGGCGCCACCACAGGTCATCAAGTTATCATCATCATCATCGTGATATCATCTGTTTGCAAGAGTGAGGGAGAGACCTGCATGTTGGGGGGGGGGCAGAGGAGAAGAAATTTACCTAATCGTGTGCCATACAGCGTCGGTGCTGTGCCTGTACCATCATTTAGTTGAAGGGGTACTTCTAGGGTGTGCGTGTGGGATGTGTGGTTGATTGAAAAGCGTATTGAGAAAATAATCAGGATCATTATCCTGAAAGTTTGAAGCGTACGCATGAGTTAAAACAAAAGGAGGAGAGAGAAATTATAATAATTGCTGCATGCAACAGAAGATATTGACAATGGGGAATTTCCTAGAATTGACAACTTTACCGCCATCACTAGGCAGCATCAAACAGAGCTGCTAATGCCATGGGAGCAGTGGTAACGCGCGTTGTATCAGATTCAATCTTCACACCTTTACGTAGCATTGCGATCCCCGTTCCCAAGAGAACTTTACCAATTACCACGGCGATGGTAGCACTTATGATCCCATCAAATGCCACTGTTCCAGCACCTGCTGAGACTCCAATCATCGCTGAACCACTTGCACCGCCAGCACCAATAATCAAAGTCACTGCCAACGGGATCAGCACGTAACCAACAACAACAAGCTGGCCGTCCATTCCGCTATCTTTTACATCATTGTTATTGGTGATTTTCCACTTTTCCCACTCGCCAACACTGTTTACATCGGCATGGATCTGGCCGTCACCCTGAGCTCTCAAGTAATATCCGAAGGACCCTTGATGATCACTGTATCTTCCCCATATTTCTTGATATCCCACAACTCCCACGTATCCTCCCAATTTCAGAACTCAACGTATCCATTTGTCACATACTGAAAAGTAACCCAAGCTCCCGAGGCTGATAGGAAACGCCCTTTATAGTCCTTTATGTTGTACTTGGTACTATCCCTTGTTGATTTTACAATAGTCTACCTCTCCCATTCCTGGCTGTTGCGTTTCATAAATGGGTTGATATCCTGAGCGCCCAAATACCCACCTAAGCCGGCATTCATGATGTAAATCTTGTCCAGGCTGGCCTGCTTGTTGCAGCGCCTGTAAGTGTAGCTCCCTCCAGGACGGTATTGTCCGCGGCCGCCAAAAGTACTGTACAGCTTGCAAGTGCCTCCTTCCGCGACGCTGTCAAGAATGAAGGAAATGCACTCCTTTATTTTCATGCACTCTATTTTACATGATACAACACCATCCACCATCACAGAATGGATGTGATTTCCTTCTGTTGCTTCACAGTCGGGTATAGTGGCAGGACCTCCGTTGGATGCCCAAATAATGGCATAGTTTTTGTCGTACAATACTAAACTGCAGTCATCTTGCATGTCCAACGTGTATGGAGCTCCTGCTCCGAATCCATTTGTATCGGTTTTCCAGATCACAGTACCAGCACGATCTTTCACCAATGCATTACCATCAGCTTGCACCCATAAAGTATATGGAGTGCCTACTCCTTTCCTGTCTGATCCGGATGCCCAAGGAATAGCATTTCCATTGTAAACTACCAAGTTACCATCTTGTTGCATGGCAACGAAACATGCATCATTGTCACTACGCATCACATTTGGGCACTGAACATCAGCAGCAGAATGAGAAGAACAATATGATATCCGACAACAAGTACCTGGAAACTCTGAGTAAAGTTGTCCACATGCTGCTCCATAACTGTAACCTTGAGCTGTTTGTAGCCATGTGATTCTTGCCCCACAGGTATGGCCACCCGCATTTGAGTCCCAAATAGCTTGGGTACACTTTTGTTCATCGCAGTATGTCTTGTAAGCCATTAATTGAACCTCCGCAACGTGCATTTTGCCTGGTGCCCCCCCACAGGAAGTTTCCGCACCACTGCTAAGTGCAATCTTAGCATCGTCCCTAGAGAGACCCATAAGATGTACTTAAAAATTTCTGTTATTCATCATCATCATTTCCGCACCACTGCTAGTTCTCTGTAAGTTTTAAATGTCACCCAGTAAACACTATACGAGTTGCTGTTCTGGAATGGTACAACTTGAGTTGAGGATTGGGTTGTAGTACTAGTAAAGGTTCCTTGAGCAATGATAGAATAGGTTAAGCCGTCATCAGTAGAGCCTTGAATTTTCCAGGTAACAGGGTCGCCATCTGGATAATCATTGGTGGTGGTCATAGAGATTGCGATGACGGTTGCAGGTCTGGTTTTCACTATGAATCCACGGTTTGGTTGAAAATCTTGACAATTGTTTAGATATTTGGTGTCTGTTAGGCCATCAATGGCTCGAGCAGACTCCTGGCCTATTGGAGACAAGGAATCGCATCCTGTTTTTATGATTAAGTCGGTTTTTCTTAAAACATTTTCAACCAATGAGGGCAAAAGAGATGTTGGAACAGGAGTGGGAACTATTGTTGGGACGTTGGTGATGAGGATTCTGCTTTCAGAATTAGAGGCAAAAGTTATATCGAACATGAATATTCCTGTTGATGGTCCAATCATATATGACTTCAGAGTGTTGCCTTGATAATTAAAAAGTGAAACACATGAATTTGATAGGCGACCAGAAATTTCTGCAGCAGTATTTGGATTATCCAAGCCTACATTGAAAAGTTTTACTTTTGAAACTGCAACACCGAGTCCCAAGTCGACTTCCCACCAGGCACCTTTGCATAGCAAGAAAAGAGGCAAATGTCAGAGTTCCAAACTTACTTGGTGACCAGGGCAGTGGTGGGTAGCGTCCAAAAAGTTATACTTACCTGCATCATTGTAAGTATGAAAATTATCATCTAAATTTCCATTCACTCCTTTGCCTGCTATCTCATTAAGATACGTACTTGACTGACTTGCAATCTTATTCAATGCCACATTAACGTTATCATAGTCAAACACTTGGACTTCCCTCAAATGCAAGTAATTTCAACCTTCAAGTTGAATCCGAACTCTATGAACCAAGTTGGGGTCAAATGTGGTTGGAAACACTGAGGGAGTTGCAGTGGTGAGACTGACAGATGGAGATGTGGTGGTTGGTGACACTGATGGAGTTCCAGTTGCTGCACTACTGCCGCCACCACCACCACCACCGCCACCGCCAACACCACCACCACCACCACCAGAGGGGGAAGTGGGTGATTGATTTGGAGGTGATGTGGTGGAGGTGGATGTTGGATTCCGTGTGGCAGCAGGATTTTGGGTCGGAAGCAAAATTGTTGGTGCATATGTTGGAGCACAGTAGGAGTTGTAGTCATCGGAGCGATAGGTGGAGGTGATGTTGTGGAAATAATTGATGTTGAACCGGTAGATGATGGACTCACGGAATACGGTATTAGTGATGGAGCACATGTGCACACGCATGTAGGAGTTCTTGTTGGTGACGCTGATGGAGTTGAAGTAGTTTGACTGAGAGATGGAGTAGCTGTGGTTGGCGACTCTGACGGAGTGGTGGTGGTTGGTGACACCAAGGGAGTTGCAGTGGTTGGACCAATAGATGGAGTTTTAGTACTTGATGACACTGAGGGAGCTGCAGTGGTTGGACTGACAGATGGAGATGCATTTGTTGGTGATACTGAAGGGGTTGCAGTGGTTGGACTGACAGATGGAGACATGGTGGATGGTGATACTGACGGAGTTGCGGTGGTTGGTGACACTGAGGGAGTTACAGTGGTTGGACTGACAGATGGAGTTGCAGTGGATGGACTGACAGACGGAGATGCAGTGGTTGACCTGACAGATGGAGTTGCAGTTGTTGGTGAGTCTGATGGAGTTGCAGAAGTTGGTGAAACCAATGGAGCTGCAGTTGTTGATGACGCCAAGGGAGTTGCAGTGGTTGGTGTCACTGAGGGATTTGACGTGGTTGGACTGACAGATGGAGTTGCAGTGGTTGGTGACACCGAGGGAGTTGCAGTGGCTGGTGACAATGATGGAGTTGAAGTGGTTGGACTGACAGATGGAGATGCGGTGGTTGGTGATTCTGATGAAGATGCAGTGGATGATGACACTGAGGGAGTTGCAGTGCTTGGACTGACAGATGGAGTTGCAGCGGTTGGACTGGAGGAAACACGTCCGGAGGGTTTTGACGGATGATGGACAGACGTCCATTAATTTGATACATCAATTTCGAAAACCTCTTCAGCATGTGCTTTCTCGTTTCTCGTGTTTCATTTAATATTTTCCATTCATTGTGATCGTGCGACGTCATGCGACGTCGCAACGATCGTGCGATGGGAGGGGGGGATCGTGCGACGGCTTGCAACGGCTTGCGACGGCTTGCGACGGCTTGCGACATACCGGTATCATGTGACACAATGCGCAGCCCTGATATGACATTTGGAGCTATCCCGGAATTCTTTTCTCTTGACCTAAAGTATCCCAAATCCTAAATAATGACATCAGCAAAGCGACATACAGACGACACAAATCAAGACATAAATCGCAAATCTGATCGTCCGGAGTACTCCCTGGAATCAGATTTATGTTGTGACACAAATAATATTTCCTTCGGGTTTTATCTCGAACCGGTGTGCCCAAGTAAGGTGGGTAAACATCATCCTCGCCATCATCAACATGATGCCGCTGCCATGAGCAGCGACAAAATAATCATCGCCAGTGGCATAGTGTTATTAAATTATTAATAATAACTCTTTAATAATGATTATTTTTATGTGCTA